>ONZH01011992.1:0-156223 GCA_900303285.1 Rhinella marina
GACGGTGTGTATGAACACCAGTTATGAGAAATTACTTTGCAAGAGAACGCACAGTACAGTTGCCAATTATAAGGCCTATATATTGTATATTTCAAGGTACACAGCCGTGTACTAAGTGATTCAGACGGTGTGTATGAACACCAGGTATGAGAAATTACTTTGCAAGAGAACGCACAGTACAGTTTGCCAGTTAAAGGCCTATATATTGTATTTTTTTCAAGGTACACAGCAGTGTATTAAGTGATCAGACGGTGTGTATGAACACCAGTTATGAGAAATTACTTTGCAAGAGAACGCACACAGTACAGTTGCATTATAAGGCCTATATATTGTATTTTTTCAAGGTACACAGCCGTGTATTAAGTGATCAGACGTGGTGTGTATGAACACCAGGTTATGAGAAATTACTTTGCAAGAGAACGCACAGTACAGTTGCCAATTATAAGGCCTATATATTGTATTTTTCAAGGTACACAGCCGTGTATTAAGTGATCAGACGGTGTGTATGAACACCAGTTATGAGAAATTACTTTGCAAGAGAACGCACAGTACAGTTGCAATTATAAGGCCTATATATTGGTATTTTCAAGGTACACAGCAGTTAGTGCCAAAATATAGTTTGGTATGTAGCAGAGCACCTAATACACCACTAATGCCTCTCTCTGTCCCTACTCCAGCAGCTATCCCTGAATACAGCAGCCGTTCTCTGTAAAGTCTATATTGTAGTAAGCTTATCACTGAAGTCAACTGTAGTAGCCCTGATAAGGGCTTTTATCACGCTCCTGCTTCCAACAGCTAAAATCTGTCTCTCCTTCTCCCAGCCTCTGTCCCTGACTAAGTTCACGCAGCATATGCGTACGAGCAGGAAGAGCTGAGTTTTTAATATTCGAGGTCACATGGTTTTTCCAGCCAATGCATGTAGACGCTGTTTTCGCGCTGCCAGCGTGCTCAGCGTGCCTGTCATACCCCCCCTGCATGGTGATTGGTGGAAAAAGAGCGCCAGGGAAGGTGGGAGGGGAAACGAATTCTAAGTGCGCCATCGCCGTTATACTCGAACAAAATCGAGTACGCCGAATATCGTAGTATTCGATCGAATACCAGCTCGATCGAACACTACTCGCTCATCTCTAGTTATAACTAAATTGGATAAATTGCAATACAACTTTCAGACACCAGGTGGCGCATGGTGTTACTAGCTGTAGAACGTTCAGACAGCAGGTGGAGCATTGTTTTACTAGCTAATACCTGAACTTAAGGTATTCACTTCCTACATTTAACATATATAGAAAAATATATTGTATACATTAAACAAATCCCTCCGAAGGATGTTTTTTTTTTTTTTTTAGTGTGCAATGATTATCATATATTTAGACCTGTGCCATTGTTCACCACAAGTCTATATGCCGTATGCTATGAGTTAGATACACTTGGTGTCAGTATACAGTGCTAGTCTAGTATTATATTTGTTATATGCAAAATAACACAAACCAACCACAGTATAATGCAGAGATTATTATTAAGATGGGTATCTAATCCTATCATGTGTGATACTGTCTGCTGAACTGTGTATCTAATCCTATTCTAGGTGACAGTGTCTGCTAAACTGTGTATCTAATCCTATCATGTGCGATACTGTCTGCTGATTTCTGTATCTAATCCTATCATGTGTGATACTGTTTGCAGAGTTGTGTATCTAATCCTATCATGTGTGATACTGTTTGCAGAGCTGTGTATCTAATCTTATCATGTGTGATACTATTTGCAGAGTTGTGTATCTAAGCCTATTGTGTATCATACTGCCTGCTAAGTTGTGTATCTAATCCTATCATGTGTGATAATGCCTGCGTATCTGTGTATCTAATCCTATCATGTGTGGTACTGTCTGCTGAGCTGTGTATCTAATCCTATTCTGGGTGACAGTGTCTGCTAAACTGCGTATCTAATCCTATCATGTGTGATACTGTCTGCTGAAACTGTGTATCTAAGCCTATTCTGGGTACAGTGTCTGCTAAACTCGCATAATCTAATCCTATCATGTGTGATACTGTCTGCTGAACTGTGTATCTAATCCTATTCTGGGTGATAGTGTCTGCTAAACTGCGTATCTAATCATATCATGTGTGAAACTGTCTGCTGAGCTGTGTATCTAATCCTATCATGTGTGATACTATCTGCAGAGTTGTATATCTAAGCCTATTGTGTATGATGCTGCCTAAGTTGTGTATCTAATCCTATCATGTGTGATACTGTCTGCTGACCTGTGTATCTAATCCTATCATGTGTGATACTGTTTGCAGAGTTGTGTATCTAATCTTATAATGTGTGATACTGTCTGCTAAGCTGCGTATCTAATCCTATCATATGTGATACTGTCTGCTGAGCTGTGTATCTAATCCTATCATGTGTGATACTGTTTGAAGAGTTGTGTATCTAATCCTATCATGTGTGATACTGCCTGCGTATCTGTGAAAATAATAAAAATATGGCTGCACAACATTTCACAAGCAAACAGAACCAAGGAAAGGGGATCATTCTAAACTAAAATGGTATTATTCCTACTAGAAATGAAAACTAAAAAATAGAAGCTCTTTGCGCACAAAGATCAAACGTGTGTCGGGCCCATCTACCAGGCGTCAAGGTGGCTTCTGCAGATGGGTTCTTAACACTAACAAACTGCCTCTCTTGGACTTACCTAAGCCTACACATTCAGGGTGGTGTAGGAACCAGCTACATTTATACTCTGCTCAGAAGCCCCAGGTAGATGGGCGTTGCTCAGTCTAGATGAGGCCGCTTCCCTCAATATATACTACAAGAAAATTTAGACTAGCAATACATGTCCTCTCATGTGTGATACTGTGTGCAGAGCTGTGTATCTAATCCTATTCTGGGTGACAGTGTCTGCTAAGATGGGTATTTAATCCTATCATGTGTGATACTGCCTGCTGATCTGCATATCTAATCCTATCATGTGTGATACTGTCTGCTAAGATGGGTATCTAATCCTATCATGTGTGATACTATCTGCAGAGTTGTATATAAGCCTATTGTGTATGATACTGTCTGCTAAGTTGTGTATCTAATCCTATCATGTGTGATACTGTCTGTTGAGCTATGTATCTAATCTTATTCTGGGTGATACTGTCTGCTGAGCTGTGTATCTAATCCTATTAGGTGTGATACTGTCTGCTGAGCTGTGTATCTAATCCTATTAGGTGTGATACTGTCTGCTGAGCTGTGTATCTAATCCTATTAGGTGTGATACTGTCTGCTGAGCTGTGTATCTAATCCTACCTTGTGTGATACTGTCTGCTGAGCTGTGTATCTAATCCTACCTTGTGTGATACTGTCTATGAAGCTATTGTGTTTATCTGTATAGAGTGTGATACAGATAGAGATAAGGAGCTCTCCTTTGTGTAAATACTGTACACTCAGCCACTGCTCAGATAAGAGAGGAGGGGGAGGTGCTCATGTATTTTAGTCCCTGTATTTCCCTGTTTGTGGATGAGGCCTGATTACAAGTTAAGTAAGTTATATAAGCCCATTCATGTTGCTATTGGAAAATATAACACAAAACATGTTTATTGTTTTCAGTCCCTGAGGCGGAGCTTATTTTTAGAAAAAAAAAAACTTTCCACAGAGCACTACATGCCACTGGTTTTGTCCCCCCTTACATTTTTTAAAATTATTTTAATCATGATGCGGTTTGCTCTCCGGTCTGGGGACGCAACTAATCTAAACAGAATGCATTTTGGAGCGCTCTGTTCTCTTCAGTTCAGTTTTGTCCCCATTGACAATGAATGGGGACAAAACTGAAGCGTTTTTTTCCGGTATTGAGCCTCTATGATGGAACTCAATACCGGAAAACAATAATGCTAGTGTGAAAGTAGCCTAACCAACTTTCACACAGTTTGTTGTTGTTTTGCTATTTATTCCTCCACCTCTCTGTTCTTTCCTGCTTATGTCCATGTTTCTTTAGAGATTTTTTCATTCTTAGCCTTGAAGAAGGGACCTCAGAGTCTCGAACGCTTACCACTTTATAACATCATGTATTTTAGGGCTCGTTCACGCGGCCGTTGTGTGGCCATGCCCGTGCTGTGGATCGCAATTTGTGGCCCGCAGTGCACAGGCACCTACTGTGGTGCTTCCTCATGCGGATCATGGACCCATTCACTTCAATGGGATCTGCGAACCGCATCTGACTGTCTGCTGAGGCACGGACAGAAACACCATGGAAGCACTCATTAGTACTTCTGTGGGGCTCGGATCCGTGCCTCAGTTCGGCACCGCACCTTATCTCTGGGATTGCAGACCCATTCAAAAGAATGGGTCCGAGATCCATGGCGCAGGGTTCACAAGGCCGGTGCCCATGTATTGCGGACCCACCGTATGCGTGTGAATGAGCCCTTAGTTAGTCATTAAAGGGTATCAAATTCCAATATATTATATTGTTTCTCCTTTGGAGAGCATCAAGATTTCTCACTACTGGCTAACACGGTACCAAACCTTTTTCTTTTGACATAATGCCTCCTGAAGTGTCTGTAGATATATTTAATAGTTCCAGTGTATAATGCTCCTGCGTTTCCACCAGTAGTGCCAGTATACAATCCTCTTTCGATCTCCCTCCTCATGTTGCATGCATTGCCAATAAATATATATTTACTATATGGGTGGCCACACTTTCATTAGGTCGTGTGGAAAAATGTGAGGTAGATATATAGATTATATTGTCAATACGATTTGATGTATATGAATTATATACGATATCAGTTCATTATAGTATATAAGATATAGAGTATAAAATACATAGAAAATATAAAATACACAATACAAATTATCCTATGTCTACTATATAAGGATGTGAGTATATCACTAACATAAATAATTCATTCTATTGTAGTACCAAATTGGTAAAAATTATGACTTTATTCTGAATAATGTATACAAAATATCTTTATAACATGATTGTAAAAGGTAGCTGGGCCCAGTATTTGTTAAAAGGTAAAAAAGAAAAAAGGGTAAAAAAGAAGAAAATAAAAACAAAAGAAATAAATTTAATGATATTTTATAGATAGTCCCGATACTGTATAAAATGTTCTTTAGATGTTCAATATATATTCTCTATTAATAGTTGTCAAAAAATATCCTTTTTTGTAACAGGTATTTAATAGAGCGCTGTTTTTCAGATAGCAGTAATTTTCACCTGTATATAAATTTGACCTGTACCCTCTGATTAGGGTTGGTCCGATATTGATATAGTCTTACTTATGGTGGGTTACTTTACCCTCTCTGGACGTGGTGTGTAGATGTCCTCAGTTCTATTATGCAGGTCGTTCTCCCTCTGTCCGTACGGTCCGGCAGCACGGAGAAACTGGATGCGTGCGCTTTTCAGCATGTAGGCAGCATCCCACGTGGCATCCCAAGTGGGTTCTGCTTAGCTTGGATGAACGCTGAGCTTGAATTAACACTGATATGTAAGAGTAAGTGCTCCTTGCCACAAGAAATTCAGTGTATCCTGCGTTTTGTCTCTCACTGTTATTCTATATCCAGGAGACTGTTATACTGTTTCTTTTTTGGGCAAAGTTCCTTACAGACGTCTGTTAATGGAAATTCTTAGCAGCATGGTCTCGCTATCCCAGACGCGTTTCGAGGGTCTGCACTGCCCCCTTTTTCAATGGTAAAAAGGTTACGATTAGATACACAGCTCAGCAGACAGTATCACACATGATAGGATTAGATACACAACGCTGCAGACTGTATCACACAGGACAGGCTTAGATACACATCTCAGCAGACAGTATCACAGTATCACAGGATCTGTATCTAATCCTATCTTGTGTTATTTTGTCTGGCGAGCTATGTATCTAATCCTATCATTTGTGATACTGTCTGCTGAGCTGCATATCTAATCCTATCCTGTACGATACTGTCTGCTGAGCCATGTATCTAATCGTATCCTGTGTGATACTGTCTGCTGAGCTGTATATCTAATCCTATCCTTTGTGATATTGTCTGATGAGCTGTGTATCTAATCCTATCATGAGTGATACTGCCTGCTGAGTTGTACATTTAATCATATAATGTGTGATACTGTCTGCCTAGTTGTGTATCTCTGTAATTCTACTTTGTGTGATACTATCTGCTCTGCTGTGTATCTAATCCTATCCTGTGTGATACTATCTGCTCTGCTGCGTATCTAATCCTATCCTGTGTGATTCTGTCTGCAGAGTTGTGTATGTAAGCCTATTGTGTGTGATACTGCCTGCTGAGCTGTGTATCTAACCCTATCATGTGTTATATTGTCTGCCGAGCTGTGTATCAAATCCTATCATGTGTGATACTGTCTAATGAGCTGTGTATCTAATCCTAAGGCTTGGGAGTGGAACTGAGGGAGGTGGGAATTTTGTTAAGGCCTCTTTCACATGAGCGTCACGGATTAGGTCCGGATGCATTCAGGAAAACTCGCACCATTTTGCAAGCAAGCTCAGTCAGTTTTGTCTGCAATTGCGTTCAGTTGTTCAGTTTTTTCTGCATGGGTGCAATGCGTTTTGATGCGTTTTTCACACGCGTGATAAAAAACTGATGGTTTACAAACAACATCTCTTAGCAGGGCTGAGTGAAAAACGCAAAATATAGAACATGCTGCGTTTTTCACGCAACGCAGAACTGATGCATAAAAAAAACGCTCATGTACACAGACCCATTGAAATGAATAAGTCGGGATTCAGTGCGGGTGCCATGCGTTCACGTCATGCATCGCACCCGAGCGGAAAACTCGCTCGTGTGAAGGGGGCCTAAAAGGTGGCTCATTTTAATTTCCCAGGGTTTCCTGTCTCTCTCTCTCTTTCTTAAAATTCCCTCTAGAGAGGAAGGGTTTTTTTTTATTACAGAACAGATCTGGGCAGGTGGTCAGATGGAGGGAGACATAAGAAGTTCCTTGCTGGGTGCAGGGGTTTTAGGCAGTACAGGAAAATAGGGGTGATAGTTATGGGAAGCAGAAACATTGTTTGCATTGAATATTTAGTTACAATTCTGGTATAATATGATTTTGTGCACTTAGAAGGTTTGCATTTTGGAGGAAGACCAGTGTCTCAGAAGAACTAAAAGCTTACATTTACATGTCTAGGTGTGAACAATAGAGGAGGGGCTGTATTTCCCTAATCAGGGACTAATCAAACAACAGCAGGATACAAGGATGAATAGTCAGTTAATAAAGACACAGGGAATGGAGACTGGACCATTGACATAAGCAGCAAATATGAGGCCTGGACACTTAGATCATAGGAAAGTTGTGAGAAGCTACAGTATAATGCTAAATGCTAATATACCAGGAGCCAAAGCCAGAAGTATAAATCCTTCCTTTATAGTTCTAAGGGTACTTTCACACTAGCATTATTGTTTTCCGGTATTGAGTTCTGTCATAGGGTCTCAATACCGGAAAGAAACGCTTCCGTTTTGTCCCCATTCATTGTCAATGGGAGCAGAACTGAACTGAAGAGAACGGAGCGCTCCAAAATACATTCCATTCAGTTTCGTTGCGTCCGCAGGCCGGAGAGCAAACTTCAACATGTTGTATTTTGCTTTCCATCCTGGTGATACGGAGCAAAACGTCATGACCCACAATGCAAGTCAATGGGGACGGATCCGTTCTGTCTGACGCAATAGAAACCGCATCCGTCCTCCATTGACTTTCAATGGAGTTAATGACGGATCAGTCCCAGCAATGTTACAGATAATACAACTGGATCCATTCATAACAGATGCACATGGTTGTATTATCAGTAACGGAAGCGTTATTAGTTATTACTGAACCCTGCCGGATCCAGCAAAAACGCTAGTGTGAAAGAAGCCTAATTCCTTTCCAATCCATTTTTGTTGGCAGGTCTGCTTCAAATCCTCATCCAGAAAACTTTGTGTATTTACCCTTAGTGCATTCACATGACCATATTTTTGGTCTGCATCCGATCAACAATTACATTGATCATCTGTATAACGTCCTTCCATTAGTGATAGAAAAGAAAGGCAATGCCACTGGCATGTAACATTCTGTATCACTAAAGCTTTTCATGTTAGCCATGGAAGAGTAAAGGGCAGCCCTAGATCCATGATGTGGTTCTGGACTACAGCTGCACTATGGTAATTCATTAGGATTGGGATATGTTGTAAATAAAAATAGTGCAATTGATATTTTCTGCATTAAACCCATAATTAAAGTTTGTTCAAATTACTCTAGTACTCTAGTATTTTTTCTAATGGTTCACACACCTGGGTATGCCAACGGGTGAAAGTCCAAAATGCCAAAATAATAAAAAAAAATGTAAGGGAGACAAAACCAGTGGCATGTAGTGCTCTGTGGAAAGGGTTTTCTTTTTTTTCTTCTAAAAATAAGCAGCGCCTCAGAGACCGAAGACAATAAGAATGTTTTGTGTTATATTTTCCAATAGCCACAGGAATGGGCTTATATAACTTATTTAACTTGTAATCAGGCCTCATCCACAAGACAGAGAAATACAGGGACTGAAATACATGAGCACCTCTCCCACCTCTCTTATCTGAGCAGTGGCTGGAGTGTACAATATGTACACAAAGCAGGACTCCTTATCTCTATCTGTAGCACACTCTATAGAGATACATACCATAGCTTCATAGACAGTATCACACAGGTAGAATTAGATACACCGCTCAGCAGACAGTATCAAACCTAATAGGATTAGATACACAGCTCAGCAGACAGTATCACACCTAATAGGACTAGATACACAGCTCAGCAGACAGTATCACACATGATAGGATTAGATACACAGCTCAGTAGACAGTATCACACATAATAGGATTAGAAACACAGCTCAGCAGACAGTATCACACCTAATAGGATTAGATACACAGCTCAGCAGACAGTATCACACAAGGTAATATTAGATATGCATCTAAGCAGACAGTATCACACAAAGTAGGATTAGATACACAGCTCAGCAGACAGTATTACATATGATAGGATTATATACACAACTCTTCAGACAGTATCACACATAATAGGATTAGATACACAGCTCAGCAGACAGTATAACACAAGGTAGGATTAGATACACAGCTCAGCAGACAGTATCACACCTAATATGATTAGATACACAGCTCAAAAGACAGTATCACACCTAATATGATTAGATACACAGCTCAGCAGACAGTATCACACAAGGTAGGATTAGATATGCATCTAAGCAGACAGTATCACACAAGGTAGGATTAGATACGCATCTAAGCAGACAGTATTACACAAAGTAGGATTAGATATACAGCTCAGCAGTGTCACACATGATAGGCTTAGATACACAACTCTGCAGACAGTATTACATATGATAGGATTAGATACACAACTCTTCAGACAGTACCACACAGGATAGGATTAGATACACAGCTCAGCAGACAGTATCACACATAATAGGATTAGATATGCAGCTTAGTAGATAGTTTCACACATGATAGGATTAGATACACAGCTCGGCAGACAGTATCACACAGGATAGGATAAGATACACAACTCTGCAGACAGTATTACATATGATAGGCTTAGATACACAACTCTAAAAACAGTATTACATATGATAGGATTAGATACACAGCTCGGCAGACAGTATCACACGGGATAGGAGTAGATACACGATCCTGAAGACAGTATCACACATGATAGGATTAGATACACTGGTAAGCAGACAGTATCACACATGACAGGATTAGATACACAACTCTTCAGACAGTATTACACATGATGTGATGAGACACACAACTCTTCGCAGTATCACACACAATAGGCTTAGATGCACGACATTGTAGACAGTATCACACATGACAGGATTAGATACACTGCTAAGCAGACAGTATCACACACAATAGGCTTAGATACACAACTCTGTAGACAGTATTTCTTATGATAGGATTAGATACACAGTCCAGCAGGCAGTAACACACGTAATGTTTGGATTCTGGATTTAGTTTTCCTTTTTTCTCATGTATTTGACTTTAGCACACTAAATATTCTCAATAGATCTCACCACATTTAGCTTGGTCTGCCGATAAATATCTCACATCTGAGGCCAGCTGCTCTAAACAAAAGAAAAAGCAGCTGAGCAATCAGTTAAATGTGGAGCACTCACCGCCCAGTGGTTGTGACGTGTATTGCAGTTTTGTGGAGTTTAGTTACAATCTCGTGATATCATGTTGTTTTGCTGTCAGGACAAAACTGTCACCACTTTGGAGATAAGTTAAGAGTGGATGCATCTGTAAGTGACGAGCAGACAGTGTGAATGATGATGTAGCAGTGTGGATGATGGTGCACGTCTTTAATCTGGTTGTAAACAGGTTCCTCAAGTCTTCCACTCAACTTCAAAATGGCCAGGAAACTATGCATGCATTGCAGCCATTCTTACTGTGCAAAACACTCCTTCCTCGAGTTGCAAAGTCAGAATAGTATTCGCCAACATCACCTCGTATGCAACGTTTCCATTGGAACTACACCCTCCATATGCTGGACCGACTATATGAGCAGAGGAAGGCTGTGAATGATTTATTGATGATGCAGGTGGACTGGGGTACTCCCCTGTGTAACTTCCACGTTAGCCAGTGGCAGCTCATGCATGACACCTGCCATTTGCCCAGGCCCTTTGAGGAGGCCACTTTATTTGTCAGTCACCAGGACTACGGAATGAATGGTGTCATTCCACTTCTTTACATCCTGGAGCAGATGCTGATCTGGTTGGCCATGGGAGGCGGCATTGCCATTCCCTGGGAAAATTGCTGGTGTGCTTGGTCTGGAACAACATTTACCCAGTGGGCTGCGAAAGACATATATTGTCCTTTACAGTTGCAGCTCCATATGTCAACACTGGCATGAACTCTACCAGGCAACGAGAGGCCCAATGACTGACCCACCTTCTGCTCAATGTACGTGTGCAGGGCTGGTCTTTGTAAAATCTTGGAACTCTCAACCTTGGCTGGGCACAGGCCATCAGTTCTCTGAAATGTGCAGTTTCAACTAAATGGAAAGGGAGGGACTGTAGTACCAGCAACATGGCCAGGTGCATGTTCAACTTCTGTGCCATAGGATGAGTACACGCAAACTGTTGTCTTTTAGCAATCGCCTCAGTGAACAATTGCTTTCAAAACAAGTTACGAGGAGCAGGATTAGGATCAGCAGCTATAGACAACATTCAAGTCTATGGAAGGAACGACAGCTTCCTTCTGCTGATTTTGCCAAGCTCTGACTGCTGGAGAAGGGGTACAGTCCAGTGATAGATGCAGCGGTTGCTACATCAGGCTGTAATACTAAATGAGTGGCACGGTTTTCGTATGCCACTTTATGGTGACACTCCATGTTTTGACCAGGGTTGTTGTGCCAATATTAGCACTCTGGCCGCGCCTGATCTTCTGCCCGCACATCCTGCATAGCTCCACTCTAATGTTCCCCAGCTATTTGATGAAATATTCCCACACTGCCAAGAATAGCATTTTCCCTCCACCACTGTGTGATGCCTATCTGCTGCTAATTTTATGAACCCATGCACTGCTAGTGTGTTCCTCACAGGTAGTCTCCTGAGTAGAAGATGGTGTACCCCTCCTAGGTTTAGCTTCTGATCTCCCACTGCTTCCAACCTGCTGTCTCATGGGCAGACTTCCACCCTGCTGTCTCATGGGCAGGTTGCCACCCTCACCCCCTGATAATGCACCCTCTTCACCCAACACCCATGTGCGATCAGCTACATCGTCATGCACATTAGTTCACCAGTTCACCATGCACCTGTACTTTAATACTGAGGCATAGCAATTCTATGTATAAATGAACAGATTAACTGCAAATGTGCCAGTGGTTCAACATGATGATGATGGCGATATATTACATTGCACTTTAATACTGAGGTACAGTAATTCTATATATAAATTAAAAAAATAACAGTTATTGTGGCATCAGGTGAACAAAATGCACACGCGATTACTCTCAACCAGCACTGTCCCTGCAGTCTCCCTATGCTTTCCCTACAGTCTCTAAAAACTCTGCCTACGATCCCTGCACTTTCCCTATCCAATATTCTACATTAAAAAAGTTTTCTGAAACACTGTCCCTAAGCTCATCTCACAGTGAAATGGTAGAAATCGCATGGGATGAGGCTTTTTATAGGGCTGTAACATCACAAGGTATGGCTATCTGCTTATTGGCTGATCTCGTGTTCCCGGGTTTCTTACTTTCACTTTGTAACACGTGCAGCAGCCATTTTAAGAAAAATCTGATTAGTTACCAAGAACTGCAAGGAAATTTGGATACATGGCAAATCAAATTTTTCCTAAACTTCAGATCAAATTCCACTTTGTATGCTTCGATTCACTCAACACTACTGACAACCAATAAAAAGCCACAGTATATTAGCAAAATCATCCATTCCTAGAGAATTCATGATTTTGCTAAAACACACTGACCCAATGACTGTTTTTTGCTGGACCATCAATGACTAAGTGAGCCACTGCACACACAAAAAAAGACAGGACTAAATGAAACCTGTCAATCAAAGAGAAGGGAGGTGTGTATGGAGCACAGGAGCATAACAGTAGTGGTGCTCTAAGCCTTATAGTCAGCCCCTCTGTGCTCAAAATAGGTCATTTACATAAATAAAACAACAAATATATCTTGGCAGCTGTTTATTGCATAGCCAAAAATCAAGCATTTTATGTAGCATGATCCACCCTGCCAGGCAAGATGCCTGGTTTAACTGGGTTTATCATGCTGACAGACGCTCTTAGTATATCATGTAGATTTTATGACTGTATCTTTTAGAAGATAGGGTGTGGTAGGGGGTTGGTCAGTAAAACTGTTTTTATGTTTTGCCTTACAAAAGGAGCCTGTCACACTTAAGTGCGCAGCAGGCTTATTTTGTATCTGATCCATGTACTATATCAGGGCTGGCTAACCTGAGGCTCTCCAGCTGTTGTAAAACTACAACTCCCACCATGCCCTGCTGTAGGCTGATAGCTGTAGGCAGACTGGGCATGCTGGGAGTTGTAGTTTTGCAACAGCTGGAGAGCTACAGGTTGGCCAGCCCTGTACTATATTATGAAAGAGATTTGATTTCTGCTTAAATCTTCAAATAGTTAACTGCTACAGTCATAAACTGATCAGACTGGTGAGTTTCCAGGTAAGTTCACAAAACTTCAGACCCAATGTTTTTTTATTGTGTTAGTGAAGGTACTAACACGTTTACATTTAGGCACTAGGGATGTTTCACAAGACTGTATACCACTTGTGTTTTACTGTTTTATATTATTTAAGGTCACTTTGACTTATTTCTTTTCAATCTGCTTCACCTATTTCTTGTGACTGTTCTCTGAAGCGGGAAGCTTTCCACCACATATGAATGGTTATCTACTCACTGATCACAACACGTCTGACTAGTTATTCCTGTATGACCTTGTGAGGTAGCTGGAGACAGCTTTATGGGTTTTACATAAATAAATGTTTACCTGTCTGCATTCCTGACGGCTGACATACCTGTTGGGTTATATTCTCCTTAAACAAACAACTCTGTGGAAACTTTTGTTAAAACTCTGCATTGTGCCATTCAGGGTCATTGCTAAGATTTGGTAAGTTTCTGAGCTATGTGTTGTATGTATGGGTGTGGGTGATCAGTCCAGATAGTGATAGGGAACAGCGATGAGCATATCACATGCAGCTTCCTCTTAGAGAAAGGACATGGCACTACTAGGGGTGAGTAAACTACTTTAGAACAGCATGTGACCCCTCCATTATCTTGAACCACTAGGGAAACTCCTATTAACCTCTCCGATAACATAGACAACTTGAGAAGTGAGCATTAGCACCTTCATTATTGTAAGCCACCTGGGAAAGCAGCAGTTATCCACTCTACTAACCATAAGAAATGGTCAAAATCCTATCTACTACCCTAGATCACCAAAAAAATAATCATGAACTCTTCCACTATCCTAGACCACCATTGAAATGGGCAATAACCTAATGTAAAGCTTTGTTTAGTTAACATAAGGCAAAATTATCCATTGAACTTTTTGGTTAATGCAGTTGAGTAACACAAGAATTATCTAGTTTTAAAAATTGTTAATTTGCAAGAGGGGTTATTAATTATCACTTTTGGATGTCTACCCTGTTAGCACATTTTTTAATATATGGTTTTGCTGTCATTCCTCTGTTATTTCTCCTGGACATCTATGTCCACACTCTCCAATCAGCGGAGAGTGTCAGACTATGTGACACACCTTTGAGTGATATTATAAAGAACAAGAAGATACTTGCTGTTATGGTATCTAATATTGTATCAGTAGGCCTAGGATTACTATAAATTGCTGATACTACCTTATAGGATGTTGTGTTTTAGTATATAAAACTTCACTTTTATTTCTATTTGTAAAATAATAACAGGTGAGATTAAAAAGTGTCAGGATCTGGGTATAATAAGAATGCCCTTTTTCAGTAGTGGTCTGGTTCCTCTGCAGTAGTTGCTGGTGGTCTAGAGTAATTGACGAGTGTTTCCTAAGCCTAGGTCTTACCCTGTATAGTCTCAGTAGTGAGGGATGACCCTAGATGGCTGTAGTCGGAGCACTCGTCCTTATAAGAACGACCCCCAGCCGCTGGAACCTGGGACCTGACTAGTATAGACCCTGTGACACTAAACCTATAGCGCTGCACAGCTCCCCGACGCGTTTCCCCTATATATTTGGTTCTTCAGGGAGGTGGTACGGCAGCATGACGGTCTGAGAGTTTGTAAGGCAGTGGCAACCTGTTTCGGTTACTGCCTGAGTTTAAATACCTGTTGTCCCTCCTTGTGATAGGCGTTCTCCCCGTTCTGCGGTGGGCGGGCGAGCCGGAGCACGCACAGTGGCGTGTCAGGCGCGCGCGTCACTTCCACCTCGGTCGCAGGGATGACGTCATCACGGGGGTGTGTATCGTTGTCATGGGGATCTCACTGCGCGTCCCCAGCTAGCTTCCATTCCATCCGATTAGCCCGTTACATATAGGAGAGATGCCTCCAATGTATATCCTAACTGTAAAGTAGTCTTACTTTTGATGTTTATGTTCCAGGCGCATCTATGGACATATTCCTGTCCAGACGCGCATACATATCGTTTGAATATCATGATACTCATTATATTGCGCGCATTAAGTGTGGGATATATTTAAATGATCTGTCCGAGCAATAGTCCTGTATCTCTAAACCAAAGAGAACAGGTGACGTAATGTATTCAGGCGCATATATGGACATATTCCCAGTTGGAAGCACGTTCATAATGGGAAATATGTTACATTATATTGCGCATACTATACGTGAAACATGCTGGAAGTATACTGTCAGAGCAATGGTCGTATGTTTTTTAGACAAGGAGGATAGGTAATTGTCATAATTTAGATTAGCTTTTAGGGCCTTAAAAATGGTCTGAATGATAAAATTTCATTCAGTCCCTTAGGCACTGTAGATTGTAAAGTGTAGATCCATCTAGCTTCTGCTTGTAAGATCTGATTATCCCAGTCTCCCCCTCGTATGTGCCGGTGGATATGTTGAATCCCAGTGAATTTGACTGAGGTAATGTCCCCATTGTGTACCTGGTTAATGTGTCTGGCTACTGATGTGTCTTTTTTATTTTGAATATCATTTATGTGGTCCCTGATCCTCCGCCTGAATTCTCTTTTTGTCTTTCCGACGTAGTCCATTCTGCAGTCACACTGCGCCAGATAGACTACCCCTTCTGTTTGACAGTTGATAAAGTCTCTAATTTGATATTCTTTGTTTGTACTGGAACTTGTAAATTTTTTTGTAGTCTTAATCTGGCTACAGGCTACACATCTGCCACATTTATAGGTTCCTATGGGTCGTCTAGAGAGCCAATTCATAGGTGGATCTATCGGTGAATAATGACTCCTAACTAGTCTGTCTCTGAGGCTACGTCCTTTTCTATAGGTTATTTGTGGATGGTCTTCTATCACGTCTGACAGATCAGGGTCTGCTTTTAAGATGCCCCAGTGTTTTGAGATGATGTTTTTAATTTTGTTATGTTCATTGTCAAAACGTGCTATAATGCGTATGTTATTCCTAGGGTTGATCTCCTGTTTTTTAGGGAGTAGTAGTGTTTCACGATGTTGATTACAGGCTGATTCAAATGCCCCTCTTAAAATCCCATCCGGGTAGCCTCTGTCCTTAAATCTAACCCGTAGGTCATTTGCTTGTGTTCTAAACATACGCATATTAGAGCAGTTACGGCGCAATCTAAGGTATTGGCCTTTTGGGATGCCTTTCTTTAAAGGGAAAGGATGGGCACTTTCCCATCTGAGTAGGCTATTGGTGGCAGTGTCTTTTCTATATACCGAGGTAGTGATAGAGTTTAGTGGTCCTCTTTCTATCAATACATCTAGAAACGGTAGAGAGTTCGGATTGCATGTATATGTAAAGTGTAGGTCAAGATCATTTCTATTTATGACCATCACAAATTCTTTAAAGGATGCCTCGGTCCCCTTCCACAGAACAAATATGTCGTCAATGAACCTCAGCCAAAGGCATATGTTGTCATGCCAATGGCTGAGGCTCTCCGACATAATGTAATTGGCCTCCCACCAGCCCAGGAGCACATTTGCGTAACTTGGCGCACACGGGCTTCCCATCGCCGTGCCCCTGAGCTGGTGGTAGTAGCGGCCATTAAACATAAAATAATTTTTCGTTAGACAAAATTGTAGCAGTTCCAGAACAAATATGTTGTGTTTCTGCATCCTTGTGTCCCTCGTCATGAGGAAGCTCTCCACAGCCCGAAGACCTAGATGGTGATGGATCGAGCTGTACAGAGCCTCCACATCTATTGACGCCAGTATGGTATCATCCTCCATCGCTATACCATTTAACCTCAGTAGTAAATCCGAGGTGTCACGCAGGTATGACGGTAATGCTTCTACAAAAGGTTTGATAATTTTATCTACATATGTTCCTGCATTTTGTGACAAACTACCCACTCCAGAAACTATCGGGCGCCCTTTCAACGGGTGAAGCCCTTTATGGATTTTTGGTAGTGAGTAAAAGGTAGCTGTAACTGGATAACGTGGAAGGAGATACTCATATTCTGTTTTATTTATCACTTTGGCTTCTAGACCCTGTGAGAGAAGACGCTTGAGTTCATTATGGAATTTCGGGCCTGGGTCTTCTTTTAGTGTTCTATAGAATTCTGTATCACTCAGAATATCTAAACACATTTTTTTTATACGTGGGGTGATTTAGTAGAACCAGGTTCCCGCCCTTGTCAGAGGGTTTAACTATAATATTTTTGTTTTTTTCCAGTGATTTTAATGCTTCCCATTCTACATGAGACAAGTTTCTATAACCTCCAAAGTGATGCTGTACCTGCTCTATGTCCTCCTGAACTAATTTATGAAAAATTGCTATCGAAGAGTCGGTGAGAGGAGGGGGCATTTCAGTACTTTTTAGTTTGAGACCTGTAAATGGTCCTTCTGACCTGTCCTTTTCACCCTCCAGCAACAACTGAGCTAGGGTTTCAGTAGCCTGAAGCTCCTGAGTGGATAGTTGTAATTCATTGCATTTTTTTCTCTCTTGTATGCGGAAAAATTTGTGCCAGAGTAATTTCCGCACAAATAGTGCAATGTCTTTACTCCACTCAAAGGAATCATATTCTACTGTGGGTACAAAGGACAGGCCTTTACTTAGTACTGAAAGCTCTATCTCAGTTGGTGTGTAGGAGGAGAGATTGATGATTTGGAGTTTGCTGGAGGAAGGGATTATGATTCTGTTCCCCCTTGTATTTTGTTCCTTAGTTGATACGGAGCCATGGGTGGAGCCTGGGACAAAAAAGAAGAAGAGGAGGAAGAGGAGCAAGAGGCTGGCGGTGTGCTTATGTTTTGAGTGTAGTTTTGGCATGTTTTATTTGTCTCTATTTGAGATATATTTCTTCTGTTATAGTTGCCCCGGTTGAACCTGCCTCTACCTCTTGGGCCCCTACCTCTACCTCGTCCTCTATTGCTTTCTAGATCTGATCCCTCTGCTTCTGAAGAGGAGATCTCTGACTGAGCTTCTTTCTGAGATGACTTATTAAGAAATAAATATGCTCTTTTTTCTTTGAAATCTGTTGAGTCCCTCATATACTGTTGATGTTTACGCTCCCGCAGGGTGTATTGGAATCTTTCTATCGTTTGTTGCAGGGACTCCTCTTTTTTCTGAAATTGTATCTCTTCCCTAAATTTAAGTGCTTGTTCTCTTAGATTATTCACTCTTCTTTGTTTTATCTCCAAGGAGGATTTTTCTTCCTGCAGGAGAAGTTGCATAAGTCTAAGAGAGCTTTGTGTGGCTTCTTCCTCCCACTTTTTAATTAAGTTGGTACTCCTGACTCTATCTGCTGGGACCAGATTTATTCTGAGTCCCTTTGGTACAATTTTTTCTTTAATATAGTGTTCTATAGATTGAATTTCCCACCAAGCTGTTATGAGGTCTTTATACGCGAATGTGAGATCTTTGAAGATGTTCTTAAGGCTATTCACCTGTGCTGTCTGGATATAGTCAATTTCTGAAAAGACCTCCTTAGCTTCGGAGGTCCATGACTCAAAATTAGGGGCTGTCTGTAGAAAGCTAGCCATTAGCGCTGGATTAAGTACTATTATAAAGAACAAGAAGATACTTGCTGTTATGGTATCTAATATTGTATCAGTAGGCCTAGGGTTACTATAAATTGCTGATACTACCTTATAGGATGTTGTGTTTTAGTATATAAAACTTCACTTTTATTTCTATTTGTAAAATAATAACAGGTGAGATTAAAAAGTGTCAGGATCTGGGTATAATAAGAATGCCCTTTTTTTTTAAGTAGTGGTCTGGTTCCTCTGCAGTAGTTGCTGGTGGTCTAGAATAATTGACGAGTGTTTCCTAAGCCTAGGTCTTACCCTGTATAGTCTCAGTAGTGAGGGATGACCCTAGATGGCTGTAGTCGGAGCACTCGTCCTTATAAGAACGACCCCCAGCCGCTGGAACCTGGGACCTGACTAGTATAGACCCTGTGACACTAAACCTATAGCGCTGCACAGCTCCCTCCGACGCGTTTCCCCTATATATTTGGTTCTTCAGGGAGGTGGTACGGCAGCATGACGGTCTGAGAGTTTGTAAGGCAGTGGCAACCTGTTTCGGTTACTGCCTGAGTTTAAATACCTGTTGTCCCTCCTTGTGATAGGCGTTCTCCCCGTTCTGCGGTGGGCGGGCGAGCCGGAGCACGCACAGTGGCGTGTCAGGCGCGCGCGTCACTTCCACCTCGGTCGCAGGGATGACGTCATCACGGGGGTGTGTATCGTTGTCATGGGGATCTCACTGCGCGTCCCCAGCTAGCTTCCATTCCATCCGATTAGCCCGTTACATATAGGAGAGATGCCTCCAATGTATATCCTAACTGTAAAGTAGTCTTACTTTTGATGTTTATGTTCCAGGCGCATCTATGGACATATTCCTGTCCAGACGCGCATACATATCGTTTGAATATCATGATACTCATTATATTGCGCGCATTAAGTGTGGGATATATTTAAATGATCTGTCCGAGCAATAGTCCTGTATCTCTAAACCAAAGAGAACAGGTGACGTAATGTATTCAGGCGCATATATGGACATATTCCCAGTTGGAAGCACGTTCATAATGGGAAATATGTTACATTATATTGCGCATACTATACGTGAAACATGCTGGAAGTATACTGTCAGAGCAATGGTCGTATGTTTTTTAGACAAGGAGGATAGGTAATTGTCATAATTTAGATTAGCTTTTAGGGCCTTAAAAATGGTCTGAATGATAAAATTTCATTCAGTCCCTTAGGCACTGTAGATTGTAAAGTGTAGATCCATCTAGCTTCTGCTTGTAAGATCTGATTATCCCAGTCTCCCCCTCGTATGTGCCGGTGGATATGTTGAATCCCAGTGAATTTGACTGAGGTAATGTCCCCATTGTGTACCTGGTTAATGTGTCTGGCTACTGATGTGTCTTTTTTATTTTGAATATCATTTATGTGGTCCCTGATCCTCCGCCTGAATTCTCTTTTTGTCTTTCCGACGTAGTCCATTCTGCAGTCACACTGCGCCAGATAGACTACCCCTTCTGTTTGACAGTTGATAAAGTCTCTAATTTGATATTCTTTGTTTGTACTGGAACTTGTAAATTTTTTTGTAGTCTTAATCTGGCTACAGGCTACACAAGTTCCAGTACAAACAAAGAATATCAAATTAAAGACTTTATCAACTGTCAAACAGAAGGGGTAGTCTATCTGGCGCAGTGTGACTGCAGAATGGACTACGTCGGAAAGACAAAAAGAGAATTCAGGCGGAGGATCAGGGACCACATAAATGATATTCAAAATAAAAAAGACACATCAGTAGCCAGACACATCAACCAGGTACACAATGGGGACATTACCTCAGTCAAATTCACTGGGATTCAACATATCCACCGGCACATACGAGGGGGAGACTGGGATAATCAGATTTTACAAGCAGAAGCTAGATGGATCTACACTTTACAATCCACAGTGCCTAAAGGACTGAATGAAATTTTATCATTCAGACCATTTTTAAAGCCCTAAAAGCTAATCTAAATTATGACACATCACCTATCCTCCTTGTCTAAAAAACATACGACCATTGCTCTGACAGTATACTTCCAGCATGTTTCACGTATAGTATGCGCAATATAATGTAACATATTTCCCATTATGAACGTGCTTCCAACTGGGAATATGTTCATATATGCGCCTGAATACATTACGTCACCTGTTCTCTTTGGTTTAGAGATACAGGACTATTGCTCGGACAGATCATCTAAATATATCCCACACTTAATGCGCGCAATATAATGAGTATCATGATATTCAAAAGATATGCATGCGCGTCTGGACAGGAATATGTCCATAGATGCGCCTGGAACATAAACATCAAAAGTAAGACTACTTTACAGTTAGGATATACATTGGAGGCATCTCTCCTATATGTAACGGGCTAATCGGATGGAATGGAAGCTAGCTGGGGACGCGCAGCGAGATCCCCATGACAACGATACACACCCCCGTGATGACGTCATCCCTGCGACCGAGGTGGAAGCGACGCGCGCGCCTGACGCGCCACTGTGCGTGCTCCGGCTCGCCCGCCCACCGCAGAACGGGGAGAACGCCTATCGCAAGGAGGGACAACAGGTATTTAAACTCAGGTAGTAACCGAAACAGGTTGCCACTGCCTTACAAACTCTCAGACCGCCATGCTGCCGTACCACCTCCCTGAAGAACCAAATATATAGGGGGAAACGCGTCGGAGCTGTGCAGCGCTATAGGTTTAGTGTCACAGGGTCTATACCAGTCAGGTCCCAGGTTCCAGCGGCTGGGGGTCGTTCTTATAAGGACGAGTGCTCCGACTACAGCCATCTAGGGTCATCCCTCACTACTGAGACTATACAGGGTAAGACCTAGGCTTAGGAAACACTCGTCAATTACTCTAGACCACCAGCAACTACTGCAGAGGAACCAGACCACTACTGAAAAAGGGCATTCTTATTATACCCAGATCCTGACACTTTTTAATCTCACCTGTTATTATTTTACAAATAGAAACAACATTTATAGTAAACCTTTGAGTGATATCACTCAATCACTCAAACAATTCAGATATTTCCAAGAGGAGTAATAGAGGAATGGCACCCTGGGCAATGATTCATGCATTTTTAGCAGAAATGACAAATAAATGATAAATAAAAATCTAAGCACTAGAAAAATCAGTGTGTATATATATGAAAACAAACATGCCCAAGGAGTGGACAAGGACATCTGTAATCACTGTATGATGAACAATTATTGAACCCTCTTTGGCCGCAAGTGTCAGTATTGGCATATTCTTTTTAAAGTGCCTTGTGTTTAAATGGCTGCATTCAACAGTATATTGTTGGAGTTTAGTGCTTTTGTTTAGCTGTGGCTCATATTTTGTGACAACTTTCTCATGACATGCAAATGCAAGTTGTTTTTTTTTAAGTTTTTAAAGTGAGTGTATTCAGTCCCAGAAACATGCTTCATGTGAGAACTGTATTTCCCGGGCTTAAAACTGCTCCTGTGACATGAGCTCACTGTATTATAATAATTTGGTGAATTGCAGTCTGACTGCGGCTGTACTAAATTGTATTCACATAAAGCCGTCAGTACAACTTAGTATAGCAGCACAAAGTGGTGCATTAGAAGTAAATGGTAATTTTGCAATAAATCCATTACTTAATGTACAGCATATGGCATTATTTCTACCAAAAATGTATCCCAAAAATTGTACATGAAGCTTAATACATGTGGGCCTTTATGTCGCAGTTAGTTACTATTTCCAAGATCTCTGTTTGCTGTCAGTACATGTAAACTTCTATTTGCGTCTACTAAGCAGTACATTCACCAGCATTACTGCATGCTATAGAGCTTCTCCACTAGGTTTTTATTATGCTAAACCACTTCCCAAATATATGATATGTTGGATACTGCAGCCCTGGTGCCCTCCTAATAGCACTATAATAAACAATATAAACACTGAACCTGAATACATAGACTGTACTGCCCCTCTGGGTGATGCCTAGTCTAACTGTGTGATATTAAGGGTTCTTTTACACAACCGTATTTTCTTTCTGTGTCCGTTCCGTTTTTTTTTGCGGACCATATGTGGAACCATTCATTTCAATGGGTCTGCATTCCGTTTTCGTATGTCCGTATTTCCGTTCCGCAAAAAATGTCCTACTATTGTCCGCATTACAAGGATAGAACTGTTCTATTTGGAGTCAGCTGTTCCGTGCGGCAAACACTGAATGCACACGGACGTCATCCATTTTTTCTGAGGATCCGTTTTTTGCGGACTGCAAAATACATACAGTTGTGTGCATGAGCCCTAAAGGAGTTTTCCGAATTTTTTTTTATATTGATGACCTACCCTCAGGATAGGTCATCAATATCAGATCAGTGGGAGCTCGACACTTGGCGCCCCTGCCGATCAGCAGATCAGTTTGAAGAGAAAGCATTGCTCGTATGTATCGTTTATTATAGTGCTACTAGTGAGGCACTAGGACATCATTACAAACATGATGCACCTAAAGGTCCATATTCACCCTACTATCACGACCTTTAGGGAGGTGATAGTGGGGTGCATATGGACTTGTAGGTGCATTGGGGGAGATTTATCAAAACTGGTGTAAAGTAAAACTGGCTTAGTTGACCATAGCAACCAATCAGATTCCACCTTTCATTTTTCAGAGCTTGGAAAATGAAAGGTGGAAGCTGACTGGTTGCTATGGGCAACTAAGCCAGTTCTGCTTTATACAAGTTTTGATAAAAAAGCTGAGGGTATATACAAGGATATATATATTGTGTTGTGTATATGTGGGGTAGTGGTGTCCCCTGTGAACCTTGAACTCCTGCCCATCTACCTGTTGATTTCAATCAGAAGTATCAGATAGCTGGATTCTACTTGACTAGAAACTTGTAGGCCAAAAGCCCAGGAGAGGTGTTAGAGTAGCTAGAGTAGCTGTAGAAGCCATCTTGTTGCTGGTAGATGGGTCTGAGATATTTTTTTTATCAGTAATATGCGCAAAGAGCTTCTACTTCTCATACAGTAAGTATAACAGTTATGCACTTTACCTTTTCATATATTCATCGTTCACGTGTCTTTATGCAGTAAGCAGTGTGCTGCCACTCATAGTTCTATGCATTGTTTTGCAGCCAAGGTGGTGTGTACCTGCATCATTCTTTTGTAAATATATATATATATATATATATATATATATATATATATATGTTCCTATTTTTTTGATTATAAGACACACTTTTTCCCCCCAAAAGTGAGGGGAAAGTGGCAGTACTTATCTTATCTGATAGAATGCTAATGACTGCCTCCATTATAAAAGCAGTCATTAGTATGCATTAAGTGCGGAGAGCGGTGAGGAATGCTCTGCTCTGGCTCTACTCACCGCTCCCTAGTTTTCTTCTGGTTCTGCTCTGCACTGTGTCCTGACTGCTTACATGAAAATAAAAGACTCCTGTATTCTATGGCTTGCTTATAGTGCTGTATTCATTTATTAGGTGGATATCCAGTCAATAACTGAACATTTTTGGCCATAGGCCTTCCTCAGAGTACTGGATGAGCCACACCAGAGGGAATGGAAACAGCAAGGAGAAGAGGGAGCACCACTGCCCTGGATGTGTAGCACTAGTGAGTGTGGGCTAATACCCTTTAATGATGAGCGCCATCCCTAAAACTGAGTGAGGGAGGAACAACTGTGGTAGTAATTATTGCTTCAACATTCAATTTATTCAATTTACGTTGGCTTATGTAGTAAGATGATGCAATCGAGTGCCGATCAACATTTTTTTTTTGCAGCCCCAAAAAATAGAACATTGTGATCATGCCGTCTTCAGACCAAAAAAAGTTGTGGACCTCTGGTCTAGAAGTATGTTGTCTACCCCCGAATGCACATAGGTTGAAAAACAACTGTACTGTAGGTGCTAGATAAGACATTACCTAGCTCCTTTATGTATCAAACCCAAACAGATGGTCTGTGGATAGATTTTAGGGAATTTGATTAGGGAAAGCTTTGAGGAAGTGAGGGGTTGTTATCCAGTTGTGTGCTGGCAGCTAGTTCTAGATAACAAAACCCCCTAGGAAACAAACTTTGAACAGAATGACAGCTTTAAAAAATTCAGTTCATAGGCTTTATTTTCAGCAGAACCACAATAGCATTCTGCTGCAAACACTGAACGATTGCACATTTTGCATTTGCATATATAATAATCTATGTACCCAACCCATTTCATTTATAGACCTCTGGAAATTGTCTGGAAAATGGAAGTGTACAATTGAAATACCCAGGCCTCATCATCCCAAAATCAGAATTTGGGTAGTAGCAGCACCAGCTATTCAGCCAGTAGTAGTAGTAGTAGGGCACAATTCACTCTGGCTTCTGATAGGTGCCACATTATTATTGAGGACAAAGGGGATGAAAGTGTGGACTATATGGATCACTCCTTCTCTGTCAGAGCAGTATGATGTGGATGTCACCTCTAAGCCTGACACCGTGCCTTGGAGACAGGGGTGATAGCATCCCTCCTGCTCCTTGCAATCCCATAAAAGCATTTTGCTTTCATCATCTCTGTCTTCGCTACCTCTTCTAATGGTGTGGCCTAGTGTGGGTCTGACTGTCTCCTCACACGCTCAAAGCATTTCTCTAGTGGGTGTAGCCCTGCACGTCATCAGGAGCCCATACAAGGAGATGGTGGAATTAGGTAAGTTCAGTGCGGGACGCAACTGATGGTGTGCAGTCGGCTCATAATCGCCACTGTGGCTGCTGTGAGGGTGCCGCTCAAACCCTGGCTATTTAAGGGGAAGCAAAACCCATTTACTGAGGTGTGTATCCAATGCTCCGTCAATTGAGGAATTAAGTGTGGAAACAGGCCATACACCCCAATCAGGCAGCGATTACTGTCACTACGGATATCGGGTGACTATTAGACCGGGGTCAAGTACTTATCTATACACACTTGTCCTTCGCCAGTGTACTAAAGGATTTCTAAAACAAATAAGGATATAAGATGACTTATATCATTAGGTACCCAACCCCAGAGCCCATTACAGTGTATATTGCAAACGACCACAAGTTGATATATATAATGACAGGCTGGCCATGATGTGCTATAGAAACCACAACCAGGTTACAGTATTAGTCCTGTGCACATCAGCAATTGCGGTAGCATATGATCATCTGAAGTCCTATCTTAGCTTTATTTCATACATGGTACCCAGTACTGGTACTGACCCGCTTGTGATCTCAATAGGGCATCCATAAAGGCCGCTATGCAGACAGTCCAACATTGGAACATATATCAATATGTGTAAATAGAGATCTCCACTTAATAATATCCACAAGAAACAAGCTGGTAATACAGATAACCCCCACAAATCAGTGTGAACCAGAATGTATAGAAAGAAATATATGTCCTCCCACATAAAGAAAAAACCTCAGACCCCCATCTACATACTTAGCACTGAGGAGTGGGAACAGGGGACCTCTAATCACTATACTTTATTCAATGCTCGCCAATCTTCCTCCTGAGTTCCTTTGTGCTCTTGCCTACATATTAGATGCCACATACACAAGTCATCAAATAAACTACCCCAGCCTTTTTACAGTTGACGAATGAATGGATATTGTAGCTTGAGCCTGAGGTGGAACTAATAAATTAATTGCCTCTCTTAATGTACCTACATATAATACATGTACCATATTGGAATGTTCTCTTGGGTTTGTGGTCTCACCAAGTACCCTGTTGTGGTGCTTGATAAAAGCTGTGAACCAGTTTATCTTGCAGATTACGGCTCCTTCTGTAGATTGCAGCCAGGTGGTCCGGATCCAGATGACCAACATCCAGATCTCATTTCAAGATACTCCAATGAGTGTTGAGTATCTTTCTGACCTCCGTGTGTTCTTTGTCAAAAGTACTAATTATCCAAGACAGTTGGTTAACCCCTCTTCAGGTGTAGATATTCTAGTGCTGTGATGGCTAACCTCCGGCACTCCAGCTGTGGTAAAACTACGACTTCTAAGATGTACATGTGCTTGGCTGTTCTAAGAACTCCATAGATATGAATGAAGCATGCTGGGGTTGTAGTTTCACCACAGCTAGAGTGCTGGAGGTTAGTCATCACTGGGCTAAGGTTTAGCAGATCAACCCGTTTGCAACTTAGGGAAAATTGGTTTGACTTTTGGAGGGTCTCCCATGGATATCCTGTCCTACTAAATAGTGTTTGTAGGTCCTTAGCCGCTATTTTAAAGTCTGCAAACTAAGAGAAGTTTTTTCGGGATCTTAAATATTGGCCCTTTGGGATACCATGCTTTAGATGTCCACTATCTCAAAGCAGCAAACTGTTGCTGTACTTTTGCTGTATATTTTTGTCGTTATCTTGCCAGTACTATTGATTGTAATAGATAAATCCAAAGATCATATACTGGCATCATCGATTTATGATATGAAAAAGAGACCCAATTGAGTATGGTTCAATATGGAAACAAACTCCTTGAATTTGTTCCAATCACCATTCCAAAGCAGCAAAATGTCATCTATATACCAGATCCATAACAGGATCCGAGATCTCCAGTAGTCCATGTCATCACAAAATACTACTTCCTTCTCACACCAGCCCAGGCTGAGATTGGCATAAGTGGGGGCACAGGGACTTCCCATAGCCACGTCTCTGAGCTTGTGGAAGATCTAGCATGCACATGCATAGCTGTGTTGATCATGGTGGTGGTAGTAGTGGCACTTGTAACCACCGTGGTGGCAGTAGGGGTACTGGTAACGACAGTGGCACTTGGGAAAATACAGAGCAAGGAATTGGGAAGCAAGGAGCCAGGGGAACTCACAGTGAAACTGCATGTGGATTAGCCGTGTTTTTTTCTTGATTTGATTTTGACTACGCATCTTATGTGTAGGGTTAATCACTTTAGAAAAAAGACGACTGAGGGGAGATCTAATAACTATGTATAAATACAGTATGTCAGTACAGAGATCTCTCCCATGATTTATTTAGTCCCGGGACTGTTACTGTGACGAGGGGACATCCTCTGCGCCCGGTGGAAAGAAGGTTTGTGCACAAACATAGAAGAGGATTCTTTACAGTAAGAGCAGTGAGACTATGGAACTCTCTGCCTGAGGAGGTGGTGATGGTAAGTTCACCAAAAGAGTTCAAGAGAGGCCTGGATGTATTTCTGGAGTATAATAATATTACAGGTTATAATACACTATTCGGTCGAACATGTCGGTGCTCGGGTACACGCGGTATTCGGCCGAATACCGCGTGTGCTCGAGCACCATGCTCGAGTCCCCACCCCGCACGTTAATTAGCCAATTAGCGTGCGGGGAGGAATGGCATTCAGTGTAATGCCAGTAGCCATCTTAGCTACTGGCATTACACTGATTGGCTGGCTGGGTACGCGTCATCGGGTGCTATACAGCACCCAGTGACACGTGACCGGCCAGTCTTAGTCAGGTAGAGCTGCCGCAAGGGGGGAGAGATAGTGTAGGGAGAGAAACACGCTAGGCAGGGATAGACATCGCTCCAAAAATACCCAAAAGCCCTTCTAAGGGCTATTATATGTGGCACAAACTTATTATTTTTTATTTTTTATTACTTTGAAGGTGTTGAAAATAGTGCTAGGTGGCCTGCCATTAACGCCACAAGCGCTGCTGCAGCAAGGAGGGACATACACTGTAGAGAGAGAAGAACGCTAGGCAGGGATAGGAATTGCTCAAAAAAGACCCAAAAGACCTTGTAAGGGCCATTATATCTGTCACAAACCTTTATTTACTGATATTTGAGTACTTTAACACCTTGCCGACCTAGGTGTGAGACGCTGACAGTTGAATGCAGCACAATACAGATGTATTGTGCTGCATTCAATCAGGAATCAGACCCTAAAATGTTAAAGTCCCTTACTGGGACATAAGTGAAATGTTAAAAAAAAAGTTAAATAAAAGTGTTTTAACAAAAAAAATAAAAAAAAATAATAAAGTTTCAATAAAAAAAGCCCCTTCCCCATAAAGAAACACATAAAAATAGAAAAAAAAATAAAAAATTTACATATTAGGTATCGCCACATCCGTAAAAACCTGCTTTATTAAAATATCACATGATCCAGTCCGCCCGGTCAACACCGTAAAAAATAAAAATTAAAACTGTCTAAAAAAAGTTATTTTTTGTCACATTTCATCACAAAAAACGTAATACCATGCGATCAAAAAAGCGTATGCCCCCAAAAATAGTACCAATTTAATCGTCATCTCATCCCACAAAAAATGGGAGACAATCACCCAAAAAATAAAAAAACTACAACTTTCTGACTATGGAGACATCTTCTTCTCTACTGAATTTCTAAAGGAACATTCAATGACAGATGATACAATTAAAGGGAATCTGTCATCCTGGATTTGGACCATTATCTACAGTAATAAATGAGTAATACTGCAGATATGGAGTCCAGATAGCTATTTTTTTATTTTCCTACTGGTACCCCGTCCCTCTACAGTCAGTGTTCACAGCTGCATTGAAATACATTGTCAGGACTGCTATGCATGCGCATGAGTCCTCCCCATTATGTTAGCAAAACACACCAATCCTGACTGTGTATATCAATGCAGCTTTGAGTGCTGACAGTGGAGGGAACTACGTTTATACTACGCATGTATTACTGTAGATAATAGTTATAGATTCCCTACAAGGATAATGTGATTTCTTCATTATGTCACCTGCTGTGTGATTTACTTAACCCAAGAAGAAATGCAGCCAAGTCCCGACGATGTTCACCCCTGAGTTCTGCAGGAATTAATCCTGTTACAAACAGATTCTTATTTCTAATATCTAAAGGGACACATTCATCAACTATTTAAATCACTTATAAACAGTGATAATTTTTCAATAAAAAAAATGAGTGGATGGTTTTCTGGTTATAATTTATTGAAGTCAATCCATGTATTCTACTTCCTGTTCTGTCTTTTTAACTTCATCTTTCTTTGAACGTTTACAAAAGCAGACAGTCTCACTTAACTCTCAGACAGGCCTATTAAGAGAGTTGTCAGTCATCCCATTTATACACCTACTATTATTAAGGATTACCTGGCAGATAACGTATTCCCCTGACTGCAGTAGAAACTGACCAGGGATTTCATATCCATTTAGATGGTTTTATCTAGAAATGAACAAACCACTCGAGATTCGGTTCGGGCCAAACTGAAGCTACTCCAGTTGCCCTGAAATTTGGTATATATAGCCCTCTAGCCTCCTAGGATTCAATTTTTTTTTAGGAAAACTTGTTATTAGTGATGATCAAGCACCCCGATGTTCAAGTGCTCAGGTGCTCTGGCCGAACACTAGGTGGTGCTCAAGTGCTCGGCCGAGCACCCGAGTATAATGAAAGGCATACAAATTTGTACACATTAGCGTACAATGCGTAGCATTAGCATACAAATTCGTACGCATTAGCGTACAATGCATAGCATTAGCATAAAAATTTGTACGCATTAGCGTACAAATCAACATGGCTACGGCATTACAGTGAATGCCAGTACTTTCCCGCACGTGCGGGGAGGAGACTCGAGCATTGCACTCGAGCGAATATAGTGCTCAGGCAAGCATGCTCGCTCAACACTACTTGTTATATATTTTCAGTAGTGATGAGCGAATCGAAGCGGCAATATTCGTGATTCGCACGAATATTGCCCGCTTCGGCTCGGCATCCTGAGGCAGCGCGGATTCGTGATTATTCGTGCTTCACTGCAAGTTTGAAATGCCCGGTTTTTTCAGCCAATCAGCATCAAAGGGAAGCCTGTGGGAACGCCTGCTGTGATGTAACAGCCCCTATACCTCCCCAGAAGTGATTGGCTGGCAGTGACATGTGACCTAAATTTACATAAGGTAGGGACCTGCACAGTGTCGGACTGGACCACGAGACGCCGACCTGAGGTCCGATGGGGGCATGAGACGCAGACCTGAGGTCTGATGGGGGCACGAGACGCCGACCTGAGGTCTGATGGGGCACGAGACGCTGACCTGACGTCTGATGGGGACCAGGGGTGCCGGGAAGAGCCGGGTACCCGCAGGACTGGACCTTCTAAATTGAGGGTCTGGCTCTGGGGCGGCTGCAGGCTGGTACCATTAGGCTGGGAAGGGCCAATAACCGTGTCCCTTCCCACCCTGGTAGTGCCAGGCTGCTGCTGCTGGTTGTATCTGGCTGGCGAAGGAAAAAATGGGGGGACCCCACGCCATTTTTTTACAAAAATAATTAAATAATTTTTAAAAAAATGGAGTGGGGTCCCGCCCTTTTTTCCTTCGCCAGCCAGATACAACCAGCAGCGGCAGCCTGGCACTACCAGGGTGGGAAGGGACACGGTTATTGGCCCTTCCCAGCCTAATGGTACCAGTCTGCAGCTGCCCCAGAGCCAGACCCTCAATTTAGAAGGTCCGGTCCTGCGGGTACCCGGCTCTTCCCGGCACCCCTGGTGGCGGTGGGTGCCGAGGTAATAGATGTTGGGGTTAGTGCTGGCCTGCCATACCGGCAAGCACTAAGCCCAGTATTAGTAATCAGGGCCGTCTGTAGATAGCCATAATTACTAAAACTGTAGTATTGTAAAAAAACATACACACACACACAAGTATAAAACATTTTATTGAAATAAACACTCCCCCAGACCCCTGTTTGACCATTTTATTAAAAAAAAAAAAAAGAAAGCTGGTCCGACGTAGTCCACCGAATCCGAAGTAGTCCTCTGCATTCACGACCCTGAAAAATAGAAAACAAACACACAAACACAGAACACTTACCTCTTCCTGCACTGGGATAATACACACAGCGATGTCACTGTACAGGGATAATAAACACAGTGATGTCACCGTACAGGGATAATAAACACAGTGATGTCACAGTACAGAGATAATAAACACAGTGATGTCACAGTACAGATATAATAAACACAGTGATGTCACCGTACAGGGATAATAAACACAGTGATGTCACCGTACAGGGATAATAAACACAGTGATGTCACAGTACAGAGATAATAAACACAGTGATGTCACAGTACAGAGATAGTAAACACAGTGATGTCACAGTACTGTATATCATCAAAGCAGATCATCCGGTAGTAGGGAGTCGGGATATGGATATGTCGTTGCCTGTATGTCTACAGTTTCTATCATCAATGCTGGCGCGGATAAGGATGGACATATTGGGAAAAATAATATTATTGAAATGAAAAGATGGAGGAGAATATTTGAATATTGGCTGTATGAATTTATTGGGATATATATTAATTATGTAATATTAAAATATTAATTTTTTTTATTTTTTTTCTAATATATAATCATGTTTTTTGTCACATATTATGATTTTTAGTTAACGCATTAAATCATGGTGTAATAATTTTTACTTGGTGTAATATTGATTTTTTCACTTTATGCTTTTTATTTTTCACTTCTCATTTTTTCACTAATCATGATTTATTAGTATTTGTAGAAAATCATGTGTAATATTTTTCACTTTATTGTATATTGCATTTATTAGTACTTTATTTCACAATGCATTATAATGTTTATTTTGTGAAACATTTTGGTTATTGATGTACACATTGGTCAATGGTGGATGCACTGGTGCACTTTAGTACTGCCGTTTTTAATATTTAGTTTTATTTATTATTTTTTATTTTCTAGTATGAATTGATTTATTTACCTTGTAAGAATACTTCCGGTTTATGTGCGCTGTTTGCGATCATGTGATTTTTTTATCACGTGATCGCGATCATTTGTGCAGGCAGGGATGGCGTCTAGGTATCCGGGTTACGCGCGGTCACGTGACTGGCCATCACGTGGCTGTTGCGTACCCGGAAGCCTTTTGTACATTACAATTACTCCGGAGACGTGCAGTCATGTGACTGGCCACCACGTGACTGCGGCGTTCTTCCAGTATGGACGCTGATCCCTGTTTTTGGCGCAAATATACAGGTACTTTAAATTATAAAATTATGTTCTGACTCCATGGATTGGATGATCTGTGCTATATATACTCACCACTAATAAGGAGAGCCATACCCCCAGAGGAAGGCGTGGGGCCGAAACGTGCGTTGGGGTGTGTGGCTCTCCTGGACTGGTTCTCCCCCCTGTGGGTAAGCGTTATGTTTTAATGCACATCAGATTATGCTGCTTATCATTTAGATGGTATTTATTCTAGATGCACTGGATTTAATAGAGGAGTAATTGACATTGTATGTGCTCCCTTTTTTATACTAATAGTGCACCATATGGTTTACATATATTTGAGATTACAAAATTTGACGCCTTTATTGCCCAATATGTTTATATGGGGGGATGTATTTGGTCTAGGAGAGTCACACTTCTGTTGGTGAAACTCTTCATCCTTACCTCTTTTTTAATGGAAATTTTATGATATATTTTTTCAATAAAGATTATATTTATGAGCCAAGTATGACTTGTTGTTGCTTTTTGTAGGTTGTTAATGCGTAGCATTAGCATACAAATTCGTACGCATTAGTGTACAATGCATAGCATTAGCATAAAAATTTGTACGCATTAGCGTACAAATCATCATGGCTACGGCATTACAGTGAATGCCAGTACTTTCCCGCACGTGCGGGGAGGAGACTCGAGCATTGCACTCGAGCGAATATAGTGCTCAGGCAAGCATGCTCGCTCAACACTACTTGTTATATATTTTCAGTAGTGATGAGCGAATCGAAGCGGCAATATTCGTGATTCGCACGAATATTGCCCGCTTCGGCTCGGCATCCTGAGGCAGCGCGGATTCGTGATTCACTGCAAGTTTGAAATGCCCGGTTTTTTCAGCCAATCAGCATCAAAGGGAAGCCTGTGGGAACGCCTGCTGTGATGTAACAGCCCCTATACCTCCCCAGCAGTGATTGGCTGGCAGTGACATGTGACCTAAATTTACATAAGGTAGGGACCTGCACAGTGTCGGACTGGCCCACGAGACGCCGACCTGAGGTCTGATGGGGGCACGAGACGCAGACCTGAGGTCTGATGGGGGCACGAGACGCCGACCTGAGGTCTGATGGGGACCAGGGGTGCCGGGAAGAGCCGGGTACCCGCAGGACTGGACCTTCTAAATTAAGGGTCTGGCTCTGGGGCGGCTGCAGGCTGGTACCATTAGGCTGGGAAGGGCCAATAACCGTGTCCCTTCCCACCCTGGTAGTGCCAGGCTGCTGCTCCTCGTTGTATCTGGCTGGCGAAGGAAAAAATGGGGGGACCCCATGCCATTTTTTTACAAAAATAATTAAATAATTTTTAAAAAAATGGAGTGGGGTCCCGCCCTTTTTTCCTTCGCCAGCCAGACACAACCAGCAGCGGCAGCCTGACACTACCAGGGTGGGAAGGGACACGTTTATTGGCCCTTCCCAGCCTAGTCTGCAGCTGCCCCAGAGCCAGACCCTCAATTTAGAAGGTCCGGTCCTGCGGGTACCCGGATCTTCCCGGCACCCCTGGTGGCGGTGGGTGCCGAGGTAATAGATGTTGGGGTTAGTGCTGGCCTGCCATACCGGCAAGCACTAAGCCCAGTATTAGTAATCAGGGCCGTCTGTAGATAGCCATAATTACTAAAACTGTAGTATTGTAAAAAAACATACACACACACACAAGTGCATAGTGCACGCCGGCAGGGAACACAGTGGAGCGCGGAACCTGAGGACAGCGGCGGCCAGAACAGGTAAGTATGCTTTTGTATGCTTTTTTTAAAGTGGCTGGGTGGGCTGATCTGAGGTCTGAGGGGGGCCACAAGACGCTGGTCTGAGGGGGGCTGATCTGAGGTCTGAGGGGGGCGCGGGGCCCCCATGAAATCATTGGAGCGGGGGCCTGGAGCAGTAGCTCCAGGTGCTCCAATTATAATCCGGCCCTTTCAGCGCGGCAGATATTAGAACATGGCAACCGCATTAAAGTGATGCACGCGCCATGTTCTATGTATCGGACGGCAAGAAAACTCGGTATTGAGCTTCGGTACCGCACTAGATACCGAAACCGTACTGAGTTTTCGATATATCGTGCAACACTACTTTCAACTACCTCACCCCCCGACACCTGTGTCTCGCCATTGTCCACCACCTCCTCAGACAACACTGGTAAATCCCCACTGTCAGCACACGGAGACTGCAAAAGGTCTTGCGAATTGGGGCAGAGAATGTTCTGGGGTAGCACATCAGAGAAGGGGTGACTATGGGGTTCCAGGGAGTACGTGACCACATGCAATCTCCATCCAAAAAGTCATACTGAGGCTCACCACCATGCTTTACACTGCAATCTTATTGAAAGACAGACAATCAGGGGTTCACCGCCAGGTTGTCAGGCAGCATTTTTAAGTGGGTCACCATTACCGTGTCCCTGAAAATTGCCTTGGGGTCATCACCAGACTATTGGCCAGATTTAGAAAAAAATGGTGCAATTAGGGAGCCTCAGAGGCATCCCTACATGCTGCCCCTGGTGTTTCCTATCCATTTTCAAGGTGTTTCCATCTTTTTCTGAGGTTTTCACGTGTTGGGGCAAACTTGACTATGCAGAACTTTTGGCCCCTGCAAAAATATTCTGGTCTCCCATAGACTTTAATAGGATTCGTGATTCGGCTCGAACCCACGAATCCCGCGGAAAATTTGGGCCGAATACCGAATCCCCGAATCTTTTAGGATTCGCTCAACTCTAATTTTCAGTTATTTTTAAGGTTTTTTTTTCTTTCTCCCTCCTCCCTCCCCAAGCTCTGGAACACAATGATAGCAATAGTAAATTATGTTTGAAGGACACTGACATACATAGCTATGGGTAAATGCACATTTGACGGCATTAACATACAGCGTGTGTAAAAACATACCACGCCAGCACGTGTTATGCTTTTTCATATTCCAAAAGTTACAAAAATTGTCTGTTATTGGTGGCAGATGAAATTTAAACACATATAGTGTGAGAGGATTAAAAAAAATGTAAAAAGTGGCTTAGGGGACCAAACATCCAAAGCATAAGTGTTGATTGCCAAAAGAAAAAGTTCCTCATTCTGAACGAGTCTAAAAAATGTTTTCCCTTTTAATTGGGAGCATCAGTGCAGTGTGGATGTGGAAAGGGTACAGATATAGTGGCATGCAGCCACAATAGTAGCAGCACTAGAAGCAGCATAGCATGGAACATACAAGACTATCTATGAGTAGTAGTAGTGGCAGATGCTTTGCGTTAATGGTGATGCAGTAGGGGATTAGCAGCGATGAGCAGTAGCAGCTGAGACAGTTAAGGCTGCAGCAGCAACCATATGGTACACGTTGGCAGGCAGACAGTGGCACAATGGAGGCAGCAACAGCCTTACGAAAGATGATGGTTGGCAGGTGCAGTAGTCACTTGGATGGATTAATTAAATTGAACCCCCCAAAAAAATTAAATTCCAACAGTGTAGGTATAAAATAAAGAAAACCGATGATTAAGGCCATCAGTGTTCTGAACTCCTATATACTGGGTTCATTACATTGAACAGTCCCAAAATATATTAAATTCCAACGATGTGGAAATAGAATTAATGGAAACGAAGAATTGAGGCCTGGTTCTCAATTTCACGTTAAAACTCACATGTAAATTGCTAGTGTAGTGTACAGGCTAGTGTATTAATGTACTGATCACCTATATGCTGGAATAATTACATTCAATGATCCACTCCCCCACCACCCCAGAAAAATAGAATTCTGTGTGTGTGGCAATAATAAAAGGATTTAGCCCCAATATTTTGTTCTCAATCATTGATGTATATGGTTTTTGAAACTAAAAAATGTAGCTCCTCTCTTCTCACTCCCTGGCTGACAGCTTTCCTGCTTGTCCCTATTCTACAGAAAATTCTTCTTCTTTGTAATTCTACCCTTTCCCTTATTTCTCCCTGGTAGTACAATAGAAGCTTGATTAAATTTTCACTGTCCCTGACTCCCTAAGGTTGTTTTTCTGGCAGACACTATAAGAACCAACCACCCTCAATCTGCTAGGGCACCTCTCTGCTGCAGCACTGATTGGCTCATTCCTCCCAGGATCATGTGAGAACCCTTTTGCTTCATCCCTAGTTCTTTTATCCTGCCGACTATGCGCCATTTAAGTTGATTTGTCTGAAACAAACCCGAAAATATTTGGGTTTGTTTGCCATCTGATTTAGTCCAAACTGGTTTGCTCATCCTTATCATTTGTGCTAACTACAACAAGATCATATTTTGCATTTAAAACATTGCAAGTGCTGCCAAAAGAAAAAAAGCCAAAAATGAAAAAATAATTTAACAATATCGATAAATAAAAAAACAACACTTCTGATACAAGTATCTTTTTAAGGACTCTATAATGACAAGATCTGTTCCACAGCACTGGTGCATAAGATACAGTGCATGGTTCCAATATTCAAAACAGGCCAAAAATAGAGCCCAGAAACTAGGTTGATAATTTTAACCTCTATTGTAGGTTAATATTTGAAAGTTTCTTAGAAATGCTATCCTGGAGTTTCTTAATCAAAATAACTTTTGTACACAGCATCAACACAGAGTTAGGAGGCATCAGTCCTGTCAAACTAATCTGATCGATGTCTAGAAGCAAAAGGTAAATTCCATTCAGGACCAAGAAAAGGATTTGGATTTGATATTGTGCCACAAAAAAGGTTGGTGTTTACTGTAAAAATCAGGATGCTGGGACTAAGTAACAATATATGTAAATTTGCTAACAATTGGCTCAGTGATAGTAAACAGAGAATGGTTAGTAATGGTACAAAATCAGAGCAGGTCTCAATCACTAGTAGGGTGCTACATAGGTGAGTACTGGGCTTACAGAGCAGAATTTTAGTAATTATTAAGCTCTATAAGGCAATCCACACATGAGTAATATAAGATAATAGAGAAATTTGGGTAAGCTTTGTAAAATCTTCAGACTCTCACTTTTTCACATTGTATGTTGTGTCCATTTGTTAAATTAAAAAAAAAAACAAGTTTTCCTTCATTAATCTGCACTTAAAGGGGTATTCTCATCTTGCTATTTCAGCCTTACCAGCAGCAGCTCTGCAGTCCACTTCCTGGTTTCCTGCTTCTAAGGCTGGGCGGGCTTAGGCAGTTTGAGTGAAGGGCTGCCACACCTCCTTATGACATCACACTGAGAGCTCAGTCCTTGCATGCTCGTTCATGTGGATAGTATGAGTCATCAGCCTGCCTGTGTCTGTGAAGCATATCCTTTCTGCTGTGGAATCCTCACTCAGAGCCAAAGTGAGCTAAGCAGACAGTAACAAGTGGCTCTCTTGCATTCTAATATAGTTTTACACACAAAACATGTTTTATCTTTTACAAGCCCATTCTTACCATAAAAACAATAATTTACTATTGTACATTGTCCCCATAGCATGTTAGCTAGTAACCTAATTATCTGTGCTATTGCCTCACATAAAATATTACCATCCCCCAACCACCAGCACTGATGCAGATTTGTTTACATTACAGATCTACTGCAGTTGTTTATACACTTTTGACATATATATATATATATATATATATATATATATATATATATATGTAGATGCATATCCAGCATATGCATATACAGGTCTGCTATATCATCCCTCACCAATCCCTTTTAGCTCTTTTGCTCAACAGCTTCCTATATAGCACTGCTACATCTGTCCTCATCTCCCCCAATAACTAAGCAACTTCTAACTCAGCGCTGCTACATCTGTCTTTCCCTCTCACACTGTGCCTGAACCACTACCTATACAGCTCTTCTACATCTGTCCTTCTCTCTCACACTGTGCCTGAACCGCTACCCATACAGCTCTGCTACATCTGTCTTTCCCTCTCACACTGTGCCTGAACCGCCACCTATACAGCTCTGCTATATCTGTCCTTCTCTCTCACACTGTGCCTGAACCGCTACCCATACAGCTCTGCTACATCTGTCTCTCTCTCTCACACTGTGCCTAAACTGCTACCCATATAGCTCTGCTACATCTGTCTTTCTCTGACACTGTGGATGAAACGCTACCTATACAGCTCCGCTACATCTGTCTTCACCTCCCCCAATAGCTAAGCAACTTCTAACTCAGCTTTGCTACATCTGTCTTTCCCTCTCACACTGTGCCTGAACTGCTACCCATATAGCTCTGCTACATCTGTCTTTCTGTCTCACACTGTGCCTGAACCACTACCCATACAGCTCTGCTACATCTGTCTTCACCTCCCCCAATAGCTAAGCAACTTCTAACTCCGCTTTGCTACATCTGTCTTTCCCTCTCACACTGTGACTGAACTGCTACCCATACAGCTCTGCTACATCTGTCTTTCTCTCTCACACTGTGCCTGAACTGCTACCCATACAGCTCTGCTACATCTGTCTTTCTGTCTCACACTGTGCCTGAACCACTACCCATACAGCTCTGCTACATCTGTCTTTCTCTCTCACGCTGTGCCTGAACCGCTACCCATACAGCTCTGCTACATCTGTCTTTCTCTCACACTGTGGATGAAACGCTACCTATACAGCTCTGCTACATCTGTCTTTCTCTCTCACACTGTGCCTGAACCGCTACCCATACAGCTCTGCTACATCTGTCTTTCTCTCACACTGTGGATGAACTGCTACCTATACAGCTCCGCTACATCTGTCTTCACCTCCCCAATAGCTAAGCAACTTCTAACTCAGCTCTGCTACATCTGTCTTTCCCTCTCACACTGTGCCTAAACCACTACCCAGGGCCGGGACTAGGGGTAGGCGGGGGAGGCGAGCACCTAGGGCGCCATCTAGAGGGGGGCGCAGCCAGGGCCGGATTATAATTGGAGCATCTGGAGCTACTGCTCCAGGCCCCGGCTCCAATGATTTCATGGAGGGCCCCGCGCCCCCCTCAGACCTCAGATCAGCCCACCCAGCCACTTTAAAAAAACATACTTACCTGTTCTGCGCTGCCGCTGCCATCAGGTTCCGCGCTCCACTATCTTCCCTGCCGGCGCGCACTATGACCTGACGCAGCACAAGACGCTGACCTGAGGTCTGATTGGGGCACATGGAGGCACATTGTGTTGATCTGAGGTCTGATGGGGGCACAAGACGCTGATCTGAGGTCTGATGGGGGCACAAGACGCTAACCTGAGGTCTGATGGGGGCACAAGACGCTGATCTGAGGTCTGATGGGGGCACAATGTGTTGATCTGAGGTTTATTATCCCTGTACAGCGACATCACTGTGTTTATTATCTCTGTACTGTGACATCACTGTGTTTATTATCCCTGTACTGTGACATCACTGTGTTTATTATCCCTGTACAGTGACATCACTGTGTTTATTATCTCTGTACTGTGACATCACTGTGTTTATTATCCCTGCACTGTGACATCACTGTGTGTATTATCCCTGCACTGTGACATCACCGTGTTTATTATCCCTGTACTGTGACATCACTGTGTTTATTATCCCTGTACTGTGACATCACTGTGTTTATTATGTCTGTACAGTGACATCGCTGTGTGTATTATCCCTGTACGGTGACATCTCTGTGTTTATTATCCCTGTACTGTGACATCGCTGTGTGTATTATCCCACTGCAGGAAGAGGTAAGTGGTCTGTGTTTGTTTTCTATTTTTCAGGGTCGTGAATGCAGAGGACTACGTCGGATTCGGTGGACTATGTCGGACCAGCTTTTTTTTTTTTTAATAAAATGGTCAAACAGGGGTCTGGGGGAGTGTTTATTTCAATAAAATGTTTTATACTTGTGTGTGTGTATTTTTTTTTTTACAACACTGCAGTTTTAGTAATCACTGCTATCTACAGACGGCCCTGATTACTAATACTGGGCTTAGTGCTTGCCGGTATAGCAGGCCAGCACTAACCCCAACATCTATTACCTCGGCACCCACCGCCACCAGGGGTGCCGGGAAGAGCCGGGTACCCGCAGGACCGGACCTTCTAAATTGAAGGAAAAAAGGGGGGACCCCACGCCATTTTTTAAAATTATTTAATTATTTTTTTTTAAAAATGGCGTGGGGTCCCCCCTTTTTTCCTTCTCCAGCCAGACACAACCAGCAGCGGCAGCCTGGCACTACCAGGGTGGGAAGGGACACTGTTATGGGCCCTTCCCAGCCTAATGGTACCAGCCTGCAGCCGCCCCAGAGCCAGACCCTCAATTTAGAAGGTCCGGTCCTGCGGGTACCTGGCTCTTCCCGGCACCCCTGGTGGCGGTGGGTGTCGAGGTAATAGATGTTGGGGTTAGTGCTGGCCTGCCATACCGGCAAGCACTAAGCCCAGTATTAGTAATCAGGGCCGTCTGTAGATAGCCGTGATTACTAAAACTGCAGTGTTGTAAAAAAAAAAACCCACACACTTATAAAATATTTTATTGAAATAAACACTCCCCCAGACCCCTGTTTGACCATTTTATTTAAAAAATAAAAAAGCTGGTCCGACGTAGTCCACCGAATCCGACGTAGTCCTCTGCATTCACGTCCCTGAAAAATAGAAAACAAACAAACAAACACAAACCACTTACCTCCTCAGGCTTCTACTTTGTAGTGATTCCTCCCATCCAGCAGCCCGCTGAACACTAATAATAAACACAGTGATGTCACTTTAAACGTCTTTTATCTTCCCCCTAGTGTCCCATATATCAATTTAAAAAACAATTAAAAAAAAAAAAAAAAAATGCTCCTCAAAATAAAAATGCGCTCCCCAGTGTATATCAACTCTCATTATTTCCCCCTAGAGAAAATATATTTCCCCCAAATTAGTATCTACATATAAAAAAAAAAAAATCAGTGATACTCAATTTTTTCCACCTAGAGAAAATATATTTATGTCCACCCTCACCCTCCCTCCACATTATTATGGCCCCCTACCACACCCAGTGTCCCCTAGTGTCCCCAAAATCAATATATAAAAAATACAAAAAAAACAGTGATACATATATGTTCTATAGGGGGGAAAATTGAGTATCACTGTTTTTTTGTAATTTTTATATATTGATTTTGGGGACACTAGGGGACACTGGGTGTGGTGGGGACCATAATAATGTGGAGGGAGGGTGAGGGGGGACATACTCAATTTTTTCCCCCTATAGAACATATATGTATGTCCCCCTTCACCCTCCCTCCACATTATTATGGCCCCCACCACACCCAGTGTCCCCTAGTGTCCCCAAAATCAGTATATAAAAAATAAAAAAAAATCAGTGATACTCAATTTTTACCCCCTATAGAACATATATATATTTCCCCCCTCAATCTTCCTCCACATTATTATGGCCCCCACCACACCCAGTGTCCCCTAGTGTCCCCAAAATCAATTAGTGTACCCAGCCAGGCATAATTTATTTTTTATATTTTTTCATAATTATATATACAAAGAGTAACTTTGTTTTGGGCCCCAAATCGTTGGTAAGTATAGTGTGTGTTTTTTTTTTTTTTTTTTTATACTTACCTCTGTAGATTCAGGTGTCTCCGATCCTCTTCTCTCTCTCTTCTTAGCGATGTCTGTGATCGCATACAGAGCCCGCGGCTCTATATGCGGGCACGGACACAAAAGAGCTGCCGCGCATGCGCGGCTGCCCGCATCTGATACAGAGCAATCGCTGCTCTGTATCAGACATCGCGGAGAAGGAGGCAGCTACCGCGCATGCGCGGCTGCCCGCATCTGATACATAGCAAGCGCTGCTCTGTATCAGACAGCCGGGAATGGAGCGCGCATGCGCGGCTACGTGCGCGCTCCAAATACAAGCAGCGGCTGCCTGGGTGAAAAAGGACTCCTGTCTGCGCAAGCGCGGCCCGCGGTAAATATGTGAAAAGCGGGCCGTAACCTAGGGGAACCAAATGTAAACAAGAGGGTAAGAAAATTGCATTTTATCGATATGAGGGATATATATATAATGACTTCTAATTACAAAAAGTATCATGGCCACCAGTATTCCGTTTTAAACATTGATCAGTGAGATGGGAATACCCCTTTAATACCTCATAATGAGAAAGTAAAACTGAATTTTAGAATTTTTTCAAATTTACTAAAACAGAAAGACTGACATTTTGCATACCCTTGAAATTTAGCTCTGGGACCTTCCATTTCTCTTGATCATCTTTGAGATGTTTCTACACCTTGATAGGAGTCCCACTGTGATAATTTTAGTTGTTTTGACATGGAATTAGAAAGACACACCCCTTTCTACATAAGGTCTCACAGCTGACAAAAACTAAGCCATAAGGAGGAAAAATCAGCTTGTAGAGCTAAGAGACAGGATTGTGTGTGGGCATAGATGTGAAGAAGGGTAGAAAAAAATGCATTCAAAGTTCCCAAGAGCATAGTGACCATCATAATTCTCAAGTGGAAGATGTTCAGAACAACCAGGACTCTTCCTAGAGCTGGCCACCCCACAAAACAAATGAAATTTGCTTTGGTGAGAGAGAAAACATGCTTTGGTGAGAGAGGAAACCAAGAACCCATGGTCACTCTGCCTTAGCTACAAAAGTTCTGTGTGCAGATAGGAGAGGCTTTCAGAAGGTCAGCAATCACTGTAGCACTCCAACAATCTGATTTTCTGCTGCCCAAGGCAAATATTGACACACCCCATGCCAAATTCTCAACCTAACCCCTTCTCTCCAGTCCTACTGTTAAAGGGGTTGTTCTCTTTTTACTACTGATCACCTATCCTCAGGATAGGTAATCAATATCAGACCGGCCAGAGTCCTCCGGCACCCCGACGATCAGCTGTTTGAAGAGAGGGCAGCGCTCATATGAGAGCTGCTTTCTCTACTTTGTTCACTTGCTTGCTGTAGCATTTGCTACAACAGAGCAGAGAAGGCAGCGCTCGTACAAAAAAAAAGACAACCCCTCTAAAGTCATACTTGGAAAACATTACATACAGCCCTACAGAACATACAGGAGAATACAGTGCCACATATGTACCTCTTACATCCAGTGACTTCTCTTGTAGACATTCTCTTGTAGACGTTCTCTTTCCTCCTCTTCTCTTGTCAGACCAGACCGCCATGGTGACTTCTTATAGCCGCGCCTCGTGTCTGCAGAGTTTAACAAACAGACATCTTACTTTCCTACTTTTCCATCATTCTCTCTCACCTTCTCACCTTCTCAACATCTCACCCTGCCCCCCCAATACTATACTGCAGAAACAGTCCCCCTGAAAATACCTTTCAGATCAGATCCCCATATCAAACCCCAGATGAGACCCCCAAACCCCCATATCTGACCCCCATTGGACCTCCAAAACCCCATATCTGACCCCCATTAGACCTCCAGACCCGCAATCAGACCCTCATTAGACCTCTAGACCCCAAATCAGACCCTCATTAGACCTCCAGACCCCCAATCAGACGCTCATTAGACCTCCAGACCCCCAATCAGACCCTCACTAGACTTCCAGACCCCCAATAAGACCCACATTAGACCTCCAGACCCCCAATCAGACCCTCATTAGACCTCCAGACCCCCAATCAGACCCCCATTAGACCTCCCGACTCCCAATCAGACCCCCATTAGACCTCCAGACCCCCATTATATCCTTCAGACCCCCCTTCAGGCCCCTAATCAGACCTCCTTCAGACTCTTCAGGCCCCTAATCAGACCCCCCCTTCTGGCCCCCATATAAGACCCCCCTTCTGGGCCCCATATCAGACCTCCTTCTGGCCCTCATATCAGACCCCCCTTCTGGCACCCATATCAGACCCCCCTTCTGGCACCCATATCAGACCCCCCTTCTGGCACCCATATCAGACCCCCCTTCTGTCCCCCATGTCAGACCCACCTTCTGTCCCCCATGTCAGACCTCCCTTCTGTCCCCCATGTCAGACCCCCCTTCTGGCCCCCATGTCAGACCCCTCTTCTGGCCATGTCAGACCCCCCCTTTCTGGCCCCACGCCAGACTCCCCTTTCTGGCACCTATGTCAGACCCCCCCTTTCTGGCCCCCATTTCTGACCCCCCTTTCTGGCCCCCATTTCATATCCCCCTCCCCCTTTCTGGCCCCCATGTCACCTCTGTCTCCATGTCCCCCCGCTCTCACCTCTTCCAGGGGCCCGCACTGCAGTCACCTGACCTCCTGCAGCGTCAGGTCAGAGTGCGCTCTGTACGTCCTAATGCTGCAGGCAGTCAGGACACAGCAGCGCGGGCCTCAGGAAGAGAGAGCACGAGGAGGGGTAAGTACTGTACAGCGCTACCAGCACTTCTCTCCCCCTCCTCCTGCATACTAGCGAGCACTTTCATTATGGAAGCGCTCACTAGTATTCCCTTTATAAGATGCACTGCATCTTATAAAGGGAAAAGTAGAGCACCACTGGTATGGGGGGCCCTCTGCGACCTCTGCAACCCCTATAGTTACGCCAGTGCCTCCCTACAGTGAAGCATAGCGGTGGCAGAGTCATGTTGTGGTGTGTTTTTCAGCAGCTGTGGGACATGGAGACTGGACAGGATTCAGTAAAAGCTGAATGGCACAAAGTACTGAGATATTGAAAACTGAATCCAGAGTCTGAAGACTTTGAGAATGCATTATATAAAGTTATGCTTGGGCCAAGGGAACAAAATGTACTAAATAGTAAAACTGGCTATGAATAGACTTGAGGATTTTGAATGTACAGAAAGCTTTAGATGGAGTGCTGAAGGTTACTGATCTCTGACATTACCCCTAGAATAATATATCACCTTTGTACACACATACAGTACACATAACAGTGCCTGTTTGCATTACAGAAGGTAATGAATATAAAAGCACCTACTTCATAAATAGTGTAGAAAAAAATTACTTGGCTTTCTGGGCTGATTTAAAAATAGAGATGATGGGCTAAAACCATCATAAAGTTTGTGCTGAAACTAGTTGAGTCTGTTGGGAACTGTTAAATACAGAGTACATTAAAAAATGAAGCTACAATTCTAATTGTTCTACACTATGTTGTTTAATGAAGTATATTTTCCTGAAACTTATTAAATTGTTGCACTCTAAATATATATTTTATTTTGTTGATTATTTGCTGATTATTTCTGTTTTTTATTTTGCAGCATATATCTGGAAGTGTGGCTGTCTCTATATTGGTTGTACTATTACTGATCCATCCTCCCACAGGTTGTTTTTAATTAGTGTCATATATAGCTGAGTCTCTTCCTACTCATTGGAGGTCTTCTGGCATAGAGCGAGGTAACATGTTGTGTGGCCTGCTGACATAGAGGTATCAACTGACACAGTATATATGTGCGTTTTGCACTCCTTGAATTTAGATGCCTATACAGCATAGTAAGGCCTTGTTCACACATCAGTTATTTGATCAGTTATTTTCATCAGTTATTGTGAGCCAAAACCAGGTGCGGGTCAAAAACACTGAATAGGTGCAAATCTTTTCATTATACCTTATGTCTGTGTAGCCGCCACTCTTGGTTTTGGCTCACAATAACTGATGGAAATAACTGATCAAATAACTGATGTGTGAACAAACCCTAATAGGTAATATGTAGAGTATCTTCCCACCAAGGTCACCTTTCCTGTATAGGCACAGATATTTTTGATCAAAATATATTTGCTAAGCACCTCATGTTTATTTGTATTGTCTTGTACACAACATATATATATATATATATATATATATATATATATAACGGAAAATAACGGAATCCATAGGACGGAAATCAAAACGGACACCTTTAAGAGGCATTCCGTTTTGATCCGTCATAATAGAAGCCTATGGGAACGCATAACGGTTTCCGTTATGCTGGACGGAAAGCAAAGTCCTGTCGACAGAACTTTGTTTTCCGTCCAGCATAACAGAAACTATACGGATCCATTATGCTTTCCCATAGGCTTCTATTATGACGGATCAAAACGGAATGCCTCTTAAAGGTGTCCGTTTTGATTTCCGTCCTATGGATTCCGTTATTTTCCGTTATAACGATGTTATAACGGAAAGCTAGGACGGAATCCCTAATGATGATGTGAAAGAGCCCTTATTCTGTTTTTCCTTTTAATTATGGCCATATGCATCTTGAAGGACAGGGATCAGCAACCTCCAGCCGTTTTGAATCCTCCTTTCCTTTCTATGGGAGTTACAAGAACAGCCAAGCACATTTTCATGCTGGGAGTTGTAGTTTCACAGCAGCTGGAGTGCCGAAGGTTATTGGCCCCTGTTGTAAGATGTGCTGATTAATTTTGTTTCTGTTTCGTTTTGAATTATAGTAACATAGTAACATAGTTTATAAGGCCGAAAAAAGACATCTGTCCATCCAGTTCGACCTGTTTTCCTACAAGTTGATCCAGAGGAAGGCAAAAAACCCCTGTGCGGTAGAAGCCAATTTTCCTCACTTTAGGGGAAAAAATTCCTTCCCGACTCCAATCAGGCAATCAGAATTACTCCCTGGATCAACAACAACCCATATCTAGTAACTATAACCTGTAATATTATTACCCTCCAGAAATACATCCAGGCCCCTCTTGAACTCTTTTACTGAACTTACCATCACCACCTCCTCGGGCAGAGAGTTCCATAGTCTCACTGCTCTTACCGTAAAGAATCCTCTTCTATTTTTGTGAACAAACCTTCTTTCCTCCAGGCGCAGAGGATGTCCCCTCGTCATGGTTACTGTCCTTGGGATAAAGAGATCATGGGAGAGATCTCTGTACTGACCCCTGATATATTTATACATAGTTATTAGATCTCCCCTCAGTCGTCTTTTTTCTAAAGTGAATAACCCTAATTTTGATAATCTTTCTGGGTACTGTAGTCCACCCATTCCAGCTATGACTTTAGTCGCCCTCCTCTGAACCCTCTCCAGCTCTGCTCTGTCTGCCTTGTTCACAGGAGCCCAGAACTGTACACAGTACTCCATGTGTGGTCTGACTAGTGATTTGTAAAGTGGCAGGACTATGTTCTCATCACGGGCATCTATGCCCCTTTTGATGCAACCCATTATCTTATTGGCCTTGGCAGCAGCTGTCTGACACTGGTTTCTGCAGCTTAGTTTGCTGTTCACTAAAATTCCTAGGTCCTTTTCCATGTCAGAGTTACCCAATGTTTTACCATTTAGTATGTACTGGTGACTTGCATTATTCCTTCCCATGTGCATAACCTTACATTTGTCAGTGTTAAACCTCATCTGCCACTTCTCTGCCCAAGCCTCCAGTCTATCCAGATCCATCTGTAGCAGTGTACTGTCCTCTTCTGTGTTAATTACTTTACACAGTTTAGTGTCATCTGCAAAAATTGATATTTTACTGTGCAAGCCTTCTACAAGGTCATTAATAAATATATTGAAGAGAATAGGGCCCAATACTGACCCCTGTGGTACCCCACTAGTTACAGTGACCCAATCTGAGTATGTACCATTAATAACCACCCTCTGTTTTCTATCACTGAGCCATTTACTTACCCACATACAGACATTTTCTCCAAGGCCAAGCATTCTCATTTTATATACTAACCTTTTATGTGGCACCGTGTCAAATGCTTTGGAGAAGTTTAGATATACGACATCCATTGATTCCCCGCGGTCAAGTCTAGAACTTACCTCCTCATAGAAACTGATTAAATTGGTTTGACATGACTGATCCCTCATGAAGCCATGCTGATATGGAGTTATTTGCTTATTTTCATTGAGGTACTCCAAGATAGCATCTCTTAGAAAACCCTCAAACAGTTTACCCACTACAGATGTTAAACTTACCGGCCTATAGTTCCCGGGCTCTGTTTTTGGACCCTTTTTGAATATTGGCACCACATTTGCTATGCGCCAATCCTGTGGAACACTCCCTGTCAGTATAGAGTCCTTAAATATCAAGTATAAGGGTCTGGCAATGACATTACTTAATTCTCTTAGGATACGTGGGTGTATGCCATCCGGTCCTGGCGATTTGTCTATTTTAATCTTTTTAAGACGCCCCAGTACTTCTTCCTGGGTCAGACAGGCCACTTTTAAAGGGGAATTCACTTTTATATTCTGCATTTCATCTGACAGTTTATTTTCCTCAGTGAATACAGTGAATACAGTGGAGAAAAAAATATTTAAGAGTTTTGCTTTCTCCTCATCGCTCTCTGCTAATGAACTTTTTCAGGTTTATATTATTGGCATCAATAAACTTTCATAGGTATCTGCAGGAGCAAATACATTCATGGTGCGTTATCACATTAAAGGTAATGTATTATGGCAAAACCATAAAATTAGGCTATATGCATTTCATGTGCTATCATGTGGTACCTCTCTAAGAAACAATTCCATGGATAAGACTACCTATGTAATACAGAATGCAGTGAGATTTAGAATTATTATTTTTTCTTCACAGATTCCATGTGGATCCATGAAAAAATAAAATAAAATAAAAACCATATGACATTGGAGGCAGATGAAGAAACATGTAGTATGCACCAATAGAATGCTAGGGGTAACTTCAATGGATCTTCAACACACAAATCCATAAGGTTTAGTTCCAATCAGTAATGTACCTTGAGGCTGCTTTTATGCAGTCAATGTTCAGTCAGTGATTTCCATTAGTGATTTTGATTCAAAACCAGGTGAGGGTCAAAAACACAGAACAGGTACAGATCTTTCCCTTATACCACAGACAGAGGCACCACTCCTGGTTTTGGCTCACAATCACGGATGAAATTCACTGACCAAACACTGACTTTGTTAAAGCAGCTGCAGCAACTGACAGTGTGTCCTTTATTTTGATGGGCACTATTCATTTCTCAAAAACAATGGAATCTACAGTGCAGATGTGAACAGATCCTAATACAGCTGTGTGCATGAGGCTCACACATTCCATAGCTTCTTCTTTTCTGTTTTACAGGTTTTTTTTAATTGAATACACAGACAAATAATGACCTACAAAATGAAGAGACCTACAAAAGTCCTATTTGGTCAATGAAAAAAATCAGTAACTGTACAAGCATCTTGCAGTAGGTGGTTGTGTGGGAGCACATAAAGTATACCTCATGTTAATTATTGGAAGTCTATTATATGTCAAATTATGGAAATTTACTTTCCCTTGTTTTATGTCTACAGCGACTTTCCAGAAACAACATGGGCAGAAGGAAAGATTTGCAAGATTGAAATACAGAGAACACATACTTTAGACTAATAGAGTTTTTAATAATTATATTTGCATCATAATAACAGTTATTAAATAAAGATTTATCTAAGGATCTGTGTGGTTTTTACGCTTCTTTATGTAGTTTCCTTTTTTTTTTTTTTTAAGCCTTTGCATAACCCACTGTACACACACTTAAAGAGGTTGTGCAGGGAGTATTTATTGATGACCTTCCTTTAGGATAGGTAATCAATATCTGATATGCAAGAGTCTGACACCTGGCACCCCCGCCGATCAGCTATTTGAAGAGGAGGTGGTGCTCCATATGTGTGCTACTTCCTGTTTATTAGGGCTCATGTATACACACATTTTTTCTGTATAAGTTCTGTCCTTTTTGAAGCGATTATGAGGAACCAATGACTCTGTGTGCATTCCATGTCTGTACGTGCTGGTCATTCCACAAAAAATAGAACATGTCCTATTACCGTATGCTTTACGTACAAAGAAAGGCTGTTCTGTTCCACAAAATGCAAAATACACATGGCCGGTATCCGTGTTTTGTGGATCTTCAATTTGTGGACTGAAAAGTATCCAATGGCCAAGTACCCTTTCACTGGGTGTTGTCTCCCTTGCATAGTGTACATACAAGTACTCACTCTGCGCTTTCGAGTCAACGGGTAGTGTAATGAAGAGAAGGTAGCACTTGCACAGAGCATCACCTCCTCTTCAAACAGCTGATCAGAAGGGGCGTCAGGTGTCAGACCCCCTGCAGATCAGATATTGGTGACCTATTCTGAAGTCATCCATAGGTCATCAATAAATATTGCCTGCACAATCCCTTTAAAGTTAAAATATAAATACGTTTGTTGTCTTGCTTGTTTCACTGCTTTAAGTATGAACATACTGTGTAGAAAATAGGTGCATCTTGAAAATGCCATTAATGTGATGTGGTTCATGTTCTACAAGACTAATAGTATATTATTATGCAATTACAGTAATCTGCATATATACCTTATCATGCGGGATGCGATGATTAATTCTATTTCATCCAAACAATTTGGAATTGTTCACACTTCAGCTATTTGGACAGTTATTTCGATCAGTTATTGTGAACCAAAACCGGGTGCGGGTCAAAAACACAGAAGAGGTGCAAATCTTTAATGGTTATGTACACCTTTGGAGTCAAATTTTTTTTTATGATTGCATTTAACTTATTTTTGGCTAAAAATCATATTTTTAATTGGTCTTTATTAAAAATAATGAGCTGTTCAGTCACAAAGGGTTAACTGTCTAGCTGGGTGACTGGTACTTTCACTTTAGCTTTATGCTGGTCATCTAATTTTCCTTATCTGTAAACTACTAAGAGGTCATAAACACTTATTTAAGCCACATTCTTATCAGTAAGGTAAGGATTGAGCTTTAATGAGTATTTATGTCAGAGAGAAGAGATAAGCTGTCCGTCTGCTCCTCAGATAACGGAATTGAGAAAAAATCCACAGGCAGCTAGTAGAGCATGTCAGCTCTGTACACAAAAAAAGGATTCCATATTGTTAATAAAGACCAATTGAAAAAGTGATTTTTCTTTAGGTCAAAATAAGTATAGTGCAATAATTTAAAAAAATTGTCCTCAAAGGTGTACATAGCTTTTAAATTACACCTGATCTCTGAGTAGGCTTCACTACTGGTTTTAACTCACAGTAACTGACGAATAACTGATCGAAATAACTGTGTGAACTGGGCCTTATTGGCATTTAATGTTTTTTTATAGACACGTATAAATCTGAATTATCTATCTATCTATCTATCTATCTATCTATCTATCTATCTATCTATATCTCTATTTGTCTACTGCAAGTTACTCATTTTTTATGTATCAAAATTAAAAACAGGCGAGACAACTGTGGCTCCTAGCACAACATCAGCGTCTTTTTCAACATCAAAGACAACTACTGAAGCTATAACAAGCACCAAGACCCTATGGACTGCTACCACACTGGAGTCACCACAACCAACTACAAGACCTGAAAGCAACACCACCAAAACTACAACACTGCATCCCTCAGCAGCTTCACAGTTTGTAACTACAAGTTTACAGACAATTTCAGACTTGACAGGTAAGTTTCCATGATCTATGACATTTTCAGTAATTTTAAAAGTGTTATCATGTTTTAAAAAACACAAGTATAAACCTTTATATTATCCATGCTACAATACAGTGTACAGAGAATTCGTTGATTTTTTTGTGTAAGTAATAGAATATAAAATATATAACATTATCATAATTATACTGAACTGGTATATAAAGTGAACACCTTTATTATACTACATGGACAAATATAAGGGCACATTCACACAAGACAGACCTCACTTAATTTTTGTTTTTTGGATCCATAGCAATGCATATTATAATGCATATTATTGTTTAAAAATATAAAACTTGCAACTTTATTTGTTCATATTCGATTAATTTCTATGAATAAAAACCAAAACAGGTGAGACAACTGTAGCTCCTAGCACAACATCAGCACCTTCATCATCTAAGACAACTACTGAAGCTAAAAGCACCAAGACCATATGGATTGCAACCACACTGGAGTCACCACAACCAACTACAAGACCTGAAATCAACACTACTGCAACTACAACACAACATCCCACAGCAGCTTCACAGTTTGTAACTACAAGTTTACATACAATTTTAGACTTGACAGGTAAGTCAAGTGTTAAAATGTTTTAAAAAATACACGTATAAATCTTTTTATTATCCATGCTACAATACAGTGTACAGAGAATTCATTGATTTATTATGTACAGTGTCTTGCGAAAGTATTCGGCCCCCTGGAACTTTTCAACCTTTTGCCACATTTCAGGCTTCAAACAAAAAGATATAACATTTTACATTTTTGGTGAAGAATCAACAACAAGTGAGTCACAATTGTGAAGTGGAACGAAATTTATTGGATCATTTAAACTTTTTTGTAATAATAAAACTGAAAACTGGGGCGTGCAAAATTATTCGGCCCTTTACATTAATACTTTGTTGCGCCACCTTTTGCTGCGATTACACCTGCAAGTCGCTTGGGGTATGTCTCTATCAGTTTTCTTCTCCTCTCTGGTGAGTCTTTACTGCTAACCCTTTGTTTTCTTGATGGCGTGACCCGCCTCCTGCACCCCCCCTTCTCTACAATGATACTCATATGTGGCTACAACTTACTTTTCCCTATCGATCTAGGTAGTATTAGTATGCTTTCTACCTGGCTACCCATCTACTTTATTGTTTACATATCTAGCTCTTTTCATAAATCATAGTCATCCTACTTCCTATATGCTTTATATACTGTTTACAATATATATCCTCAGTGATTTCTAATAATATCCCTATTTTTATTGCAGCGTTAGACTGAAAAAGGTCATTCAGACCGAAACGTCTCAACAAACACGCATAATTCATACGCATACGCAACACGCATATATTGTACTGATTATGTCTACAAGTGCTTGAGAGCTGTTATACAATTGTTCCACAGTCCTAGGGGACCATATTTCGATTAAACCTAATTGCAAGTATTCTACAGAGAGTGCGTGATTTTCTATTTACATGTCTATCAGTTTTGCACATCTAGAGACTGAAATTCTTGCCCATTCTTCCTTGCAAAACAGCTCGAGCTCTTTGAGGTTGGATGGAGAGCGTTTGTGAACAGCAGTTTTCAGCTCTTTCCACATATTCTCAATTGGATTCGGGTCTGGACTTTGACTTGGCCATTCTAAGACCTGGATACGTTTATTTTTGAACCATTCCATTGTAGATTTTGCTTTATGTTTGGGATCATTGTCTTGTTGGAAGATAAATCTCCGTCCTAGTCTCAGGTCTTTTGCAGACTCCAACAGGTTTTCATCCAGAATAGTCCTGTATTTGGCTCCATCCATCTTCCCATCAATTTTAACCATCTTCCCTGTCCCTGCTGATGAAAAGCAGGCCCAAACCATGATGCTGCCACCACCATGTTTGACAGTGGGGATGGTGTGTTCAGGGTGATGAGCTGTGTTGCTTTTATGCCAAACATATCGTTTGGAATTGTTTCCAAAAAGTTGGATTTTGGTTTCATCTGACCAGAGCATCTTCTTCCACATGTTTGGTGTGTCTCCCAGGTGGCTTGTGGCAAACTGTAAACGAGACTTTTTATGGATATCTTTGAGAAATGGCTTTCTTCTTGCCACTCTTCCATAAAGGCCAGATTTGTGAAGTGTTCGACTGATTGTTGTCCTATGGACAGACACTCCCACCTCAGCTGTAGATTTCTGCAGTTCATCCAGAGTGATCATGGGCCTCTTGGCTACATCTCTGATCAGTCTTCTCCTTGTTTGAGATGAAAGTTTAGAGGGACGGCCGGGTCTTGGTAGATTTGCAGTGGTCTGATACTACTTTTATTTCAATATGATCGCTTGCACAGTGCTCCTTGGGATGTTTAAAGCTTGGGGAATCTTTTGGTATCCAAATCCAGCTTTAAACTTCTCCACAACAGTATCAGGGACCTGCCTGGTGTGTTCCTTGGTCTTCATGATGCTCTCTGTGCTTTAAACAGAACCCTGAGACTATCACAGAGGAGGTGCATTTATACGGAGTCTTGATTACACACAGGTGGATTCTATTTATCTTCATCAGTCATTTAGGACAACATTGGATCATTCAGAGATCCTCAATGAACTTCTGGAGTGAGTTTTCTGAACTGAAAGTAAATGGGCCGAATAATTTTGCACGCCCCACTTTTCAGTTTTATTATTACAAAAAAAGTTTAAATGATCCAATAAATTTTGTTCCACTTCACAATTGTGACCCACTTGTTGTTGATTCTTCACCAAAAATGTAAAATATTATATCTTTTTGTTTGAAGCCTGAAATGTGGCAAAAGGTTGAAAAGTTCCAGGGGGCCGAATACTTTCGCAAGACACTGTAAGTAATAGAATATAACATGTATAACATTATTATAATTATACTGAACCAGTATATAAAGTGAACATCTTTATACTACATAGACAATATTGCAAATATAAGGACATATTTACATAACTATAAAAGAAAAATTCTGTCTATGTTTTTAACGTCCATTTTCAGCCATTTTAGATGCACAGCTTGCAATAAGCTCATTAGTTTGATCAGACATTCTATACCAGACAGACCTCACTTAATTTTCCTTTTTGGATAAATAACAATGCATATTATTGTTTGAAAATTATAAAACTTGCAACTTTCTTTGTTTATATTCTATCATTTTCTATAAATCAAAACCAAAACAGATGAGACAACTGTAGCTCCTAGCACAATATCAGTATCTTCCTCATCTAAGACAACTACTGAAGCTATAACAAGCACCAAGACCATATGGACTGCCACCACACTGGAGTCACCACAACCAACTACAAGACCTAAAAGCAACACTACCACAACTACAACACTGCATCCCTCAGCAGCTTCACAGTTTGTAACTACAAGTTTACAGACAATTTCAGACTTGACAGGTAAGTTTACCTGATCTATGACATTTTCAGTAATCAATTTTAAAACTGTTATCATGTTTTAAAAAACACAAGTATAAACTTCTATATTATACATGCTACAATACAGTGTACAGAGAATTCATTGATTTATTGTGTAAGTAAAAGAATATAATAAAAAAGCTATATCACTTTGGTTTAATCATAATTATACTGAACCAGTTTATAAAGTGAACATCTTTATACTACATAGTGTAGAGAATGTTGCAAATAAAAGGACATATTTACATAAATGTAAAAGAAAAATACTGTTTTTAACATCCATTTTCAGCCATTTTAGATGCACAGCTTGCAATAAACTTATTGGTTTGATCAGACATTGTATACCAGACAGCCCTCACTTAATTCTCCTTTTTGGATCCACAGAAATGCATATTATTGTTTAAAAATATAACTTGCAACTTTCTTTGTTTATATTCTATTATTTTCCATGAATAAAAACCAAAACAGGCGGGACAACTGTGGCTCCTAGCACAACATCAGCATCTTCATCATCTAAGACAACTACTGAAGCTATAACAAGCACAAAGGCCATATGGACTGCCAGCACACTGGAGTCACCACAACCAACTACAAGACCTGAAAGCAACACTACTGCAACTACTACACTGCATCCCTCAGCAGCTTCACAGTTTTTAACTACAAGTTCAGAGACGACTACAGGATTGACAGGTAAGTCTACCTGATCTATTACACTTTAATGCTACAATACAGTGTATAGAGTATTCATTGATTTATTGTGCGAGTGGTAGAATGTAATAAAAAAAGCTATATCACCTTGGTATTATCATTATACTTAACCAGAGAATAAAAGGGAACTTCTTTTTTATACTACACTAGCAGAAAGACCCGGCTTTGCCTGGGTATATTTCATCTATTTCATTTAATGTTTCTGTGTGTCGTTGCAGAGAGAAAGTCAATGCAGCTGACAGAAGTTGATTTTTACCTTCATTTTTTCAATCCCCATTGGCTGCGGAGTGGGAGAGGGCGTGGCCTGACAGGGGGCGTGGTTTAGCGGGACCTTGGGGGGGTTGCTTTTAAGTCCTTTTAGTGGAAGAAAACATCTTTTATTACTACTAAACGGTAGTAGTCTAATATTAGTCTATTTTATCTAATGTTTCTGTGTGTTGTTGCCATGAGAAACTCACCCTCCCACCCCTGCAGCTGACAGAAGTTTATTTTTACCTTCATTTTTTCAATCCCCATTGGCTGCGGAGGGGGAGGGGGCCTGGTCTGACAGAGTTGTGGTGTGGCTTAGTGAAACCTGGAGCAGGTGTTGTAAGTCCTTCTTTTGAGAGTGGTGTGAATCACAGGTCGGTGCCATGGTAATTTATGAGGACACGCAATGGGTAGCAGTGAAAGATTTACTACTAAACGGTCATAATCTAAAATTAGTCTAAAACATAAGTTATATTTATGGTAACTGGAATACCCCTTTAACAGTATCATCCACAGCCGTCTGCCCCTTTAAAGCATTGAATAGAAATGACTGGATTGTTACCTGAGAGCCTCAGCTGGCTGCTAATTACCTGGCTGTATTGTTATGGCAGTTGGGGTTTAAAACCAATGCTGTCAGGCTAATATTGGCTAATGCAGGTCATAATTTGGGAATATCTCGGGAACGTTATGTCCTAGAGAGATGAGACCTGGTCTAAAATGTTCCCGGGCACCTGATGTACCTGTGTGCCAAATTTGGTGAAAATCGGTCCAGTAGTTTGGTCGCGCATAGAGAACAGACAGACAGATGGACAGACAGACAGACAGAAACTCATTTTTATAATATTAAGAGATATATTGTATACATTAAACAAATCCCTGTGACGGATGCTCTTTTTACTGTGCAATAATTACCATATATTTTGACCTGTGCAATTGTTCACTATAATTCTATATGCCGTATACTATGATTTAGATACACTTGGTGTCGGTATACAGTACTAGTCTAGTATTATATTCAAAATAACACACGCCAACCACAGTATTATGCAGAGGTTATTATTAGGGATGAGCGAACCGAACCGTAACGAACCAGATTCGTTACGAACTTTGCCAAAAGTTCGGTTCATTGCCGAACCGAACTTTGAGAAAGTTCGTAACGAATCTGGTTAAAATTACAACGGCGACGCAAAACTGTACTTTTTTCACAGAATAGACCAGGATACAAGGGATTATTACTCCTATAATCCCTTGTATCCTGGTTTTCTGTGAAAATCAAGATGTGTGACGTCACCCCACAGCCAAAAAAAAAAGTTTAAAAAAAGTTATAAAAAAAAGTTTTAAAAAACTGAGGTTCCATAGTCCAATCCATTGATTCACCTAGGCCAAGCGTTCTTTCCAAGACTTGAGGGCTGTGCCTTCCTTCCCAAACCAGACTCCGAGGATCTTGATGAAGTCTGGTTTCACGGTAAAGGGGAAGGGGGCAGAAGAAGTCAGTTGCCAGTCCCCGAAGAGCATGGCTTCCGACTTCCCGCAGTTGACTTTGGCCCCTGAAGCTTGTCCGAACTCCTCGCAGGTCTGGACGAGTGCAGTCACCGAATGCCGGTCAGCGCAGAAGACGGTCACGTCGTCCATGTACAGCGAGCACTTGACCTCGAAGTGTCCTGGTGCGGTGATCCCTCTGATCTCTCCATTCTGCCGGATAGACTCCGCGAAGAGTTCTATAACACAAACAAAAAGGAGAGGTGATAGAGGGCAGCCTTGTCTGACCCCGGAGCAAACCGGAAAGGGGTCTGTCTTCCAGCCATTCACCAACACCGTGCTGCAAATATCAAGGTACATCAGGTTAACAAACGAACAGAACCTCTCACCTTTGGGCACCTTCTGCCAGGGAACTCTTGGTAAACCTTGATCTGCCCTTGGAGTCTCTACCACTTTTTAGTGATGAGGAGGAGGAGGAAGTCCACTAAAGTCAGTGGGTGGAACAGAGAAGGTGTTGGCTGTAAGCTCCTGTCTCGTGACCGAGAGTACACGCTACACGTTGCTGCTCTGCTGGGTGCCGTCAACCCCGTTTAGCCACAACAAAAAAAGTTAAAAAAAAGTAAAAAAAAAAGTTTAAAAAAAGGTATAAAAAAAGTATAAACAAAAAATAAAAAGTTAAAAAAGTTAAAAAGTTAAAAAGTTTAGGAATTAGGAAAGGCTCTGGCTGTTTCAGTCATCCCTCTGGTTTCATGTCTCTACTGGCTAGAAGCTTTAGCTGACAAAGTGAGGTCACCATCCTGTAAGGTTTTCTCTGCTGTCACATCCAATTGGGTATCCTTGTGGACTCCCAGCCTTTCAGGGATTTCATGGCGTGTGCGCACCCCAGATGGCGAGTCCCCAGCCGCCACTACATCTCTGGCAAAGCTGTCCCATCACTGCACAGTAATGTTCAGAAAAAGGTTGGCGACTCATTGGGACTCTTGGGGGCCAAGACCGTGCACCTGAGTGCTGATGTCTGGTCCTCTAATTATGGGCAAGGGCCATACATGTCTGTTACTGCCCATTGGGTCAACATCCTCCCAGAAGACCATCAGGAAGTTGGCCCATTCTTCCCACTGTCACCTCCAAGGTGATTTAGGGGGCCAGCAGCGGGAAGGACAAGTTCTGCCTCCACCACCTTGCAACCATCCACCACTTTGACTGCAGTCCAACCTGCCCAGCGCTCTCAGGCTGTCCTTCTGGGTCCAAAAGAATACTGTCCAAAAAATACTGGGTGCAATCAAGAGCTGCTGAAGCTGCCTCCTCAACTTGTCTCTTCTCAACAATACTGGCCTGGGTGCAATCAAGTGCTGCCTCCTCCTCCTCCTCAACTTGTCACTTCTCAACCATACTGGCCTGGGTGCAATCAAGTGCTGACTCCTCCTCCTCCGTCAATTGTCTGTTCTCAACCATACTGGATCCAATACAGTACTATTACTGCTGCTGGTTCCACTGTCAAATGTCTGTTTTCCACCCTACTGGGTCCAAGGCAATGCTGCTCCAGCGGACATCTTCAATGCTGTCAAATGTTGTCGACCTGGCTGAGGTTTCACTATTTTTGCACTTTGATTTTTTCCACTCTCTTCATTGTAATAGCAACTGCAACTAAACGAAACTATACCCTATCAGACTCCCACTATTGTAGCTGCAATTATTCAGCCGTTATAGCAAGGTTCGTTTTAGGTTCGGTTCGTACGAATCCGAATTTCACGAAAGTTTGCCGAATCGAACCGAACTGAACTTTTCAAAAGTTCGCTCATCCCTAGTTATTATATACTTTTAACAATTCCATTGTTCCAATTCCATAAGCACAAATGTACTTAATACCATTTAGACACATTGGGTGTCAGTTTATACCACAATTTTTGCATGGCAATTAAAATACTTATTGATTATTGTCTGCTGAAATATATATCTAATCCAAATATATGTTATACTGTCCTCTTAGCTGTATACCTAATCCTAACATCTATGATACTGTCTGCTGAGCCAATGTATCTAATGCTACCGTGTGTCCTCTGAGCTGTGTATCTAATCCTGTCATAAGACAGTGTCCTCTGTGCTGTGTATCTAATTCTACCATGTGTGATACTGTCTGTTGAGCTTTGTATCTAATCCTATCATGTGTGATACTATATGATGAGTTGTGTATCTAATTCTGCCATGTGTGATACTGTCTGCTGAGCTGCTAAACTGTGTATCTAATAGTGTCATGTGTGATAATGTTTGCTGAGCTGCTGCATCTAATCCTGTTACATAGTGGAAGGAGCAGGGTCCAAGCAGCACAGAGGATTTCAATAGAGGAGCATGCTGATCTTGTGGAGGTCATAGGATGACAGTTGCATATTGGAAGAACCAGGGTCCTCTCAGCAGCACAGAGTATTTCAGGAGAGGAGTGTGCAAATCTTGTGGTGGTCAGAAGATGAGAGATACATAGTGGAGGAGCAGTGTCCCCATCAGCACAGAGGATTTCAGGAGAGGAGTGTGCTGATCTTGTGGAGGTCACAGGATGAGAGTTACATAGTGGGATGAGCAGGGTACCAGCAGCACAGAGGATTCAGAAGAAGAGAGTGCTGATCTTGTGGGGGGGGGGGGGGGTCACAGGATGAGAGTTACATAGTGGAAGTGTGCTGAGCTGTTTATCTAATCTTATCATGTGTGATATTGTCTATGAAGATATTGTATGTATCTCTATAGAGTGTGATACAGATACAGAGATAAGGAGCTCTTCTTTGTGTACATACACTCCACTGCTGAGATAATAGAGGTGGGGGAGGTGCTGCTATATTTCAGTCTCCCCGTCCAATCCCTTTTTCTAACAGAAGAGAAATTTATGTTCGTATGTGATGTGTGTAGTGAATAATAATAATAATCATTTATATAGCGCCACCATATTCCTCAGCAATTTACAATTAAGTGGATTCATGTACAAAACAGAAGATATCACAAAGCTACCAGCTGATATACAACTGAAACAATAGAAGTGATGCCTTTGCTCAAAATAGCTTACAATCTATGAGGAAGTAGGGGTGATGCAAAAAATTGTGTGAATGCTTCACCTCCAGCCTGACTCCTGACCATTCTTTTCAGTGTCACTTATCAAACTTGCAGCATCATCTATATTGTACGTGTTTCATGCAGCTCTCGCCTCATAGAAGTGAATGGGGCTTGAAAGAAAAATGGATGGCATCTGGATATGCATAAATATGTAATCCTATAATGTGTGATACTGTCTGCTGAGCTATGTATCTAATCCTGTAATGTGTGATACTATCTGCCGAGCTATGTATCTAATCCTATCATGTGTGATACTCTCTATGAGCTGTGTATCTAATCCTATCATGTGTGATACTGTCTGCTAAGCTATGTATCTAATCCTATCATGTGTGATACTGTCTGCTGAGCTATGTATCTAATCCTATCATGTCTGCTAAGCCATAGTACAGAAAGGGGAGGAGCAGATGTGTTTCTGGATATCTCTGAGACTGGGGGTAGTAGTCAGATGTTGAGGGGTGTGAGAACAAGCTGAGGCATTCTCTCCTCCTGGATTTGCTTTAATATGGATTTGCTTCAACTGTTTGTATCTTCTTTGCCCCCATAAAATGAATGAGTCTGTATGCAATTCAGAACAAATGCAGTTTGAACACTGACCAAAAATATGGTTGTGTGAATGCACCCTAACAGTGTTTTCCCACAATACAATGTTATAACTCAGTGATAGAATAGGTTGTAAATAGATATGAGGGAATCTTCAAAGATTTGCTTTGGAAATCGCCTCGGATAAGATTTGCTTCGGTCCAAGTAGCATTGAAAAATATTCGTGTTCTGTGAACATTCTCTCGAATATGTACGCATGAGCGTACAAAGTGCGTATGGAGCTTTATTATTAGCGTATTATTCTCTTGTGGTTAACTCATATGCACAACACTAGGCCTGCACAAAGAACGAACATTCAGTAAAAGTACGCTATTTAACTGAATACGTACGCATTAGCGTACAAATTATCAGATGCGTAGCATTAACGTACAAATTATATGATGCATACATAGCGTTAGTGTACAAATATATAAGAAGATTTGTACAAAGTGAATCTGAAAAGATTTGGTTCGACATAGAAAATAACAAAGATTTGTAACGAATATACGAAGCGGCGCTCATCTCTAGTTGTAAAACATTTTTTCCCAACCTATTCTATAAGGGGAGGAGTGGTGGCATTAGCGATCACTCCTCCCCATCGTATGAAGGAGATCGCTGCATGTAATAGCAGCGGTCTCCTTCACTAACAAGCAAAGCAATGATTCCCAAGTATTAATATCACCATATTACCCTGAATATTTATAATGTCGCCCCTGCAGGTCTCCATATAGTTCTAATGTCCTCTGCAGTTAGAACTCCCCTCTACTGTGCCCTCTATTATAATGCCCCTGAAGTGTCTACAGATATATATATATACAGTACAGACCAAAAGTTTGGACACACCTTCTCATTCAAAGAGTTTTCTGTATTTTCATGACTATGAAAATTGTAGATTCACACTGAAGGCATCAAAACTATGAATTAACACATGTGGAATTATATACTTAACAAAAAAGTGTGAAACAACTGAAAATATGTCTTATATTCTAGGTTCTTCAAAGTAGCCACCTTTTGCTTTGATTACTGCTTTGCACACCCTTGGCATTCTCTTGATGAGCTTCAAGAGGTAGTCACCTGAAATGGTTTTCACTTCACAGGTGTGCCCTGTCAGGTTTAATAAGTGGGATTTCTTGCATTATAAATGGGGTTTGGACCATGAGTTGTGTTGGACAGAAGTCAGGTGGATACACAGCTGATAGTCCTACTGAATAGACTGTAAAAATGTGTATTATGGCAAGAAAAAAGCAGCTAAGTAAAGAAAAATGAGTGGCCATCATCACTTTAAGAAATGAAGGTCAGTCAGTCCAAAAAATTAGGAAAACTTTGAAAGTGTCCCCAAGTGCAGTCGCAAAAACCATCAAGCGCTACAAAGAAACTGGCTCACATGAGGACCGCCCCAGGAAAGGAAGACCAAGAGTCACCTCTGCTGCGGAGGATAAGTTCATCCAAGTCACCAGCCTCAGAAATCTCAGGTTAACAGCAGCTCAGATTAGAGACCAGGTCAATGCCACACAGAGTTCTAGCAGCAGACACATCTCTACAGACTGTGTGCAGCAGGCCTTCATGGTAAAATAGCTGCTAGGAAACCACTGCTAAGGACAGGCAACAAGCATAAGAAACTTGTTTGGGCTAAAGAACACAAGGAATGGACATTAGACCAGTGGAAATCTGTGCTTTGGTCTAATGAGTCCAAATTTGAGATCTTTGGTCTTTGTGCGACGCAGAAAAGGTGAACGGATGGACTCTACATGCCTGGTTCTCACCGTGAAGCATGGAGGAGGAGGTGTGATGGTGTGGGGGTGCTTTGCTGGTGACACTGTTGGGGATTTATTCAAAATTGAAGGCATACTGAACCAGCATGGCTACCACAGCATCTTTCAGCGGCATGCTAGTCCATCCGGTTTGCGTTTAGTTGGACCATAATTTATTTATCAACAGGACAATGACCCCAAACGCACCTCCAGGCTGTGTAAGGGCTATTTGACCAAGAAGGAGAGTGATGGGGTGCTATGCCAGATGACCTGGCCTCCACAGTCACCAGACCTGAACCCAATCGAGATGGTTTGGGGTGAGCTGGACCGCAGAATGAAGGAAAAAGTGCTAAGCATCTCTGGGAACTCCTTCAAGACTGTTGGAATACCATTTCAGGTGACTACCTCTTGAAGCTCATCAAGAGAATGCCAAGAGTGTTCAAAGCAGTAATCAAAGCAAAAGGTGGCTACTTTGAAGAACCTAGAATAGAAGATATATTTTCAGTTGTTTCACACTTTTTTGTTAAGTATATAATTCCACATGTGTTAATTCATAGTTTTGATGCCTTCAGTGTGAATCTACAATTTTCATAGTTATGAAAATACAGAAAACTCTTTGAATGAGAAGGGGGGTCCAAACTTTTGGTCTGTACTGTGTATATATATATATATATATATATATATATATATATATATATATAATAGTTCCAGTATATAATGCTCCTCTGTTTCCACCAGTAGTGCCAGTATATAATCTTCCTTCGACCTCCCTCTTCATATTGCATGCATTGCCAATAAATATATATTGCTCACCCTGTATTGCCAATAGAGAATCCCCCCTGCAAAACAGACAATAGGACAGGTTCTATATTTTTGGCAGGGCCTCGGAACAGACATTCGGATGCAGGCAATATGTGGTGTTGTTCACATCTTTTTTGCCCCCATTTGAAATGAATGGGTTCTCAAAAAATGTGGATCGTATGCAGACCAAAAATATGGTCATGTGAATGCACTAAGGCTAAATTCACATGGAGTTTTTTGGATGAGGATTTGAAGCAGACCTGTCAATAGGATTTTCACCCAAAGTCAGAAATGGATTGGAAATGAATTAGAAATACAAAGGAAAGATTTATACATTGGCTGTGTTTAGCCCTGGTATGTCAGCATTTAGCATTACAGCTTCTTACAACTTTCCTATCATCTAAGTGTCCAGGCATCATATTTACTGCTTATGTCAACATTCCAGTCTCCATTCCCTGTGTCTTTATTACCTGTTTTTTTGCTATTAACCCTTGTATCCAGCTGTTTTTTGATTAGTCCCTGATTTAGGCCTCATGCACACAAACGTATTTTGTTTCCATGTCCATTCCGTTTTTTTTGCGGATAGGATACGGACCCATTTATTTCAATGGGTCAGCAAAAAATGCGGACAGCAGACTGTGTGCTATCTGCATCAGTATGTCCGTTCCGTAGCTCAACAAAAAAAAATAGAACATGTCCTATTCTTGTCCATTTTGTGGACAAGGATAGGCATTGTTACAATGGATCCGCAAAAAAACGGATGCAATTTGTGGACCACAAAACACATACGGTCGTGTGCACGTAGCCTAAGGGAAATACTACCCCTCCTCTATTGTTCACACCTAGAAGTGTAAATGTAAGGCTTTAGTTCTTCTGAGACCTTGATCTTCATCCAAAATGCAAACTTCCAAAGTGCACAAAATCAAATTATACCAGAAATATAACTAATTAAATATTCACTGCAAGCAATGTTTCTGCTTCCCATAACTATCAACCCTATTTTCCTGCACTGCCTAAAACACCCTCAAACCCCTGCACCCAGCAAGCAACTTCTTATCTCTGACCTCCTGCTCAGATATGTTCCTTAACATAAAACCTTCCTCTCTAGAGGGAATTTTATGAATGATAGAGACAGAAAAACCTGGGAACTTAAAATGAGCCACTGTTTAACATTCCTAATTTCCTCAGTTCCACTCCCAACCTTTAGGATTAGATGCACAGCTCAGCAGACAGTATCACACATGATAGGCTTAGATACACAGCTCAGCAGACAGTATTACACATGATACTGACATATTATACACATATTGAGGCATCTGTTGATGCTGTTCCAAATCCAATCTTATTTTAGCAATATCAGTTTGTAAGCCCTCTATTTTAATGTTCTCATTTTGCACTGTTAGTTCCATGAGATTGATGGAGCAATCAGATAAAATATTATTCCATGCTGTTACGAACTCGGTGAAATACACGGTGGTGGGACTTTTCTTTATGCATAATCCTCTTGGGATCATATTTTTAGATAAATATGTTTCCAATGTAGACAAGTCCCACCAAATTCGCGTTTCCTCAAGCCTGCTTTTCTCCAATAATAATACATCAAGAAAAAATCTACTGTTTCCACAATTAGATGAAAATAAAAACAAAAATTATAACAAAATTAAAAAAAAAGATTCCATTTCCACAAATCGTATTGAAATATAGTCCTCAGTATAATAGTATATGCAATATAATACTGAGGATGACAAACTGCAAAATATTTTGTCAGAGGGCTGTAGAATATCTTATAAAAAGTCACCCACATTGGCTCAAAAAATTGCACCCAGTAAAATAAAAAATCCAACCAAAATAAAAATCTGGTTATATAATACGGGTTTCTTTTAAATGTGGGGATCATCCATGCAAGACTTGTTTATATGCACACCCATCTAAAACCTTTGATAATTCTGACCATACAGTAACATATAATATTAAAGATCATGTCACTTGTAACTCAGAAGGGGTCATATACTTAATTGTTTGTACTATATGTGACAAAATATATGTAGGAAGTATGAGCAGAAAATTAAAGGTTCGAGCATTAGAGCATATTAATGATATAAAAATTAATAACAAATCACAAAATTTATCAGGTGCATCAAAGCATTTTGTTGATGTTCATAATAATAAAACAGCATCTCTTCAGGTTATTTGTATTGAAAGGGGTAACATGTGTGCTAGAGCAGGTAGCAACAGACATCGCTTACTAGAACGTGAAGCATATTGGATTTTCACATTAAATTCAAGTTATCTAGCAGGTCTAAACTATAGGTCGGAGCTGTGTACTTTTTACTAACTATGCTGTTCAATATGTTGTTTTACATTTATATTCTCATATACTGTATATTGCAGTACTGCTGGTTAGGGATGAGCGAACCGAACTGTAACGAACCAGATTCGTTACGAACTTTCCCAAAAGTTCGGTTCGTCACCGAACCGAATTTTGATCAAGTTCGTAACGAATCTGGTTAAAATAACGGCGACGCCAAATATACGCATATTCATTGAGAATGTACGCCAATGCGTACGCTAATGCGTTAGAATTCATAAAATGCGTACACATTAGCGAACTTTCTCAAATATGCGTATATTTAGGGTATGGAATATGCCGTATTCCTTACCCTAAATATACGCATATTTGAGTTTACATTTTTCTAATATGCGTATATTTTGCATCGCCGTTATTTTGAGCGAACCGAACCGTAACGAACCAGATTCTTAACGAATCTGGTAAAAAAAAAAAACGCCGACGCAAAACTGTACTTTTTTCACAGAATAGACCAGGATACAAGGGATTATTACTCCTATAATCCCTTGTATCCTGGTTTTCTGTGAAAAAAAAGATGTGTGACGTCACCCACACAGACCAGGAAGTGCCTGATCGCGCCGACATTTTGTCAGTGCGTTTTCAGACTTCAAAGAGAAAGAAGCTCAGTAGATAGAGAGGAAAAAGAGATAGCTAGATAGATAGATCGATATATAGATAGAGAGATAGTCAAACAAGTAGATAGATACAGGGAGAGATAGAGAAGAAATAGAAAGGTTTAGTGAGAAAAGCAGGAGAGAGGAAGAAAAAGCTAGATATAGAAGTTAATGTGATAGATAGGGAAAGAGGCTGAGAAAGCAAGAGATAGGTAGAGATAGGGAGAGGAAGTCATATAAATAAAAAAAATTGTGTCATCTAGGGAGAGATAGGGTGAGAAAAAAAATTGTGAGAAAAGAGTCAGGACAGGTAGCATTCCTGTTCTGTGACCGTACACGGTAGACGTTGCTGCTTAGCTGGGTGCTGTCAACCCCGTTAAGCCACAACAAAAACAGTTAAAAAAAACTTCAAAAAAAAGTTATAAACAAATAAAAAAAAAAAGTTTAAAAAAAAAGATAAAAAAAGGTATATAAAAAAAAAAGTATAAAAAAAATTATATTACATTTTCCCCCACACAATAAAAAAATGTCCAAGCGTCCTACTTCCAGCACTTCCCAGGCAAGGAGTGCAACAGGAGGCGGTGAGGGTAGAAGAAGTGGCAGCACCAGGCCCGGTGGCAGCCGGGGTAACAGGCGTGGCAGCAGGGTGCAGCTACCCCTGACAGCCACTGGTCAAGTAAGAACCACACAGCCAGCGGTTCTAGATTGGCTTACCCAATCCTCCAGTTCCACCGCCCAAAGCTCCCAAACGAGGAGTCAAGCATCCGCTGGATCATCTGACACCACCCTTACATGGGACGGTCAGCGAGAGTCCTCTGGCCCATCCCCTGTTATTAGAATGCAACTCTCCTTTGGGGCACCTTCTGCCAGTGAACTCTTTGCAAACCTTGATCTGCCCTTGGAGTCTCTACCACTTTTTAGTGATGAGGAGGAGGAAGTCCACCAAAGTCAGCGGGTGGAAGGTACAGAGGAAGTTTTGGCTGTAAGCAGTCAACAGAGCCAAGGAGGGGCATCCAGTGCCACACCTGATATCCTGTCCCAGCCACCGGAGGAAAGTAGCAGTGGTCCTGACTTTGATGATGATGTCGCTGATCGGACGTGGTGCCCTCAAGCAGCATTATCATCAGCATCGTCGGTGGAGGAAATAGAGGTGCCACCGACACAGCAACATCCCACTATTGGAAGCAACCGAGGCACAAGAGGGAGGGGTAGAAGACAAGCTACCAGGCAGAGATCACCCTCTCAAAGCCTTGGTCCTGAGAGGGCACCCTCAGGCAGTAGTGGCAGTCAACAGCCAGCAAGACCCCCCGTGGCTGTCAGCAAACCACGGTCCTCAGTAGTCTGGCAGTTCTTCCGCCTGGGGACAGATAAGCATATTGCTTTGTGCCTGCTGTGCAATGAGAGGGTCAGTCGTGGTAGGGGTGATAATCTGGGGACAACATCCATGCGAAAGCATATGGAAAGGCAACACCAACAGGCCTGGAAGAACCGTGACCCCAATACCACCTCCTGTCATGATGTACCATACACTGCAGATCCCATCATGCAGCATCCTCTCACTGGAACTCAGGGCTCGTCAGCCTCAGTTGCCAGCAGCAGCACAGTGTCACTGCCATGTACACCGCTAATGAGGCAGCAATCCCTGACTGAGTCCATGGGCAGACGTCAGGTGTATTCCAGCAGCCATCCCATGGCCCAAAAACTGACCGGACACCTGGTTAAGCTGCTGGTGCTTCAGTCCCTGCCCTTCAACCTCGTGGACTCCCAGCCTTTTAGGGATTTCATGGTGTGTGCGCACCCCAGATGGCGAGTCCCCAGCCACCACTACATCTCTGCAAAAGCTGTCCCATCACTGCACAGTTATGTGCAGAAAAAGGTGGGCGACTCATTGGGACTCTCGGTGTCCAAGAGTGTGCACCTGAGTGCTGATGTCTGGTCCTCAAATTATGGCCAAGGGCAGTACATGTCTGTTACTGCCCATTGGGTCAACATCCTCCCAGAAGACCATCAGGAAGTTGGCCCATTCTTGCCACTGTCACCTCCACGGTGCTTTAGGGGGCCAGCATCGGGAAGCAGAAGTTCTGCCTCCACCACCTTGCAAACATCCGCCGCTTCTACTGCAGTCCAACCTGCCCCGGTGTCTTACCACCGATGTCAGGCCCGGCGCTCTCAGGCTGTCCTCCATTTGGTGAGCCTGGGTGAAAGGAGACACAGTGGGCAGGAGCTCCTCCGGACCATCAGGGAGGAGGTAGATCAGTGGCTGACCCCACGTCAACTAACGGTGGGAAGTGTGGTAGCAGACAATGGGAGGAACATTGTCTCTGCATTGCAGCAGGGAGGGCTAAGTCATACACCTTGTATGGCACATGTGATAAACCTCATAGTGCACAGGTTTCTCAGATCATTTCCTGCACTACAAGACCTTATGAGGATGTCACGCAGAGTGTGCAAACACTTCAGCCACTCCTACACTGCAAGGAACACCCTGCTCAGGATCCAGAGACAGCGCAGTCTGCCCCAACATCGGCTAATCTGCGACGTGCCAACACGCTGGAATTCTGCCCTCCATATGCTGGACCGCCTGTATGAGCAAAGGTCAGCCGTTACAGACTACCTCATGGGGCAATCAGGCAGCTTCACGCCACACTGCGACTTCCAAGTCACACACTGGCAGATGATGCGTGAAGTCTGCCAATTGTTGATCCCTTTTGAGGACGCGACTTTGTTTGTGAGCAGGAATGACTATGGGATCAATGACATCATCCCACTCGTCCATGTTCTGGAAAGTGCGCTGAAAAGCATCATCAGCGAGGATTCCCAGGCCACCACTCCAAGGCTGAACATCGCCTTGAGCCCAGAGATGGATGAAGTTCAGATGGAGGGTGAGGAGGAGGAAGATGTCCATGCCCAGCCATTCCACACAGCGCCACCTGGCTTCTCTGCCTCTCAATCACAGGAGGAGATGGAGGATGAGGTGGTAGAGGAAGCGGAGGAAGACCCCAGCAGACCCTGGAACTATACCGAGGACAGTGGAGAGGAGAGGCGCTCATTGTCCTTGGTGCGGATGGCAAGGTGCCTACGGGAGTGTCTGAGGAGTGACAGCCGGATTGTGGACATCCGCCAGAGGGACCAATACTGGCTGGCCACCCTGGTGGACCCTCGCTTCCGCCGCAAAATGGCGGAATTTTTCCCACCATCAGAGAGGGAGGCAAAACTGGGGTACTACCGGGACCTACTCACCAGACAGCTGGTCTCTACTTACCAGCGAGACCAGCCAGGTTCCCAGACAACATCCGCTCGGGGGGAACCAGCGCGCTCCACTACCACCACCACTAGTGGAGGCGTGAGAAGTCGCTACAGCCTCCAATCGCTGATGAGCGATTTCATGCAGCCAGCTGCTGAAGAGGGGACACAACACCGGACTCATGGCGTGGACCAGCATGAGCTCACCCACCAGGTCACTGCCTACCTGGATTGTACCCTGCCCCAAAGTGTCACCGACCCCGTGCAGTACTGGGCAGAGAAACTGGACATTTGGCCTCAACTGGCAGAGTTTTCTTTGGCTCTGCTGTCCTGCCCAGCCAGTAGTGTCGCGTCAGAGAGGGTGTTCAGTGTGGCGGGTAACATTGTAACACCGCAAAGAACGAGGCTCTCTTGCCACAGTGTTGAGATGCTGACTTTTATAAAAATGAATCGTGCCTGGATTACATCGGATTATACCACCCCCCTGCCTGATGTGAATGACTAAGTCATCAGTCACCCGTCTTGCATGGCAATCCGTGTGTCCAAGAAAATGACCTTAAGATCCCAAATATGTGCCCAACGTAAAAATCCGTAATTTAACTTATTAAGTAATGTTCCCCCCTTAGACCCCAAATTAAAAAAAAAATCACCTTAAAAATTCCCTACTTAATTCGGATACATTTAAATAAACAGAACCCCATCTCCAAATTTAATGCCCATGGTGTGTTGGCCATTTAACATCTTCACACCAGCTTAATGCCTCACACCGGTGCACCGTCCAACCCATACCCCAAGAACAGTACCATCCCTAAAATAATCCCCACGACTATGCTTCACAAAGTGGGGATTTCACCTCTTGTGAACTATAGCCATGGGGTTCTATCCCTGGCACCCGTGCCAAGGAACACTACTCACCGTTTTGTGAGCGGGTACTAACTGTTCTTGAGGTATTTTGTTGATATCATGAGAGTAGTAAAATCTCGCACCGCAAATCCCGATGGGGTTCTTCTCTGTGCGAATGATTTCACGCCTCTCATGCAGTCATGCGTGGAATAAGTCTGTCTATGGGGTATATATCACGGAGGCTGCTGTCCTTCAACTGTGATATAAAAAACCTCCACACTTAGTTACAGCAACAAACAGTTGCTGAATGGCAGGTTTACTTGCCTTATTTACGGGTGCCTTTACAATGGGATGCTTTTTTGTGGTTCTCTGCTGCATAAAATCCACAGCGCATCGTTGGCTGATTTTATGCCACCTTCAGTACTATGGGGCTGGACGCAAATACCCAGTTCAGCGTAGAACTGCGTATGTCCGGACGGCACCATAGTACTGAACGCCGTTTGGTGAACGGTATAAAAATGCCCTGTGGATTTTACTCAGCAGACCCGCAGCCCCATGTGAAGGTACCCATAGGGTGAGGTTTTTTGGGAGTGACCAAAGAGAGGGTGGGAAGGTCACTCCCATACCCCATCAGGGGTTTTTCCCCTACCCATTTTAAAAGATAAGTCGAGGCAATTAATTACTTTCTGTGCCCTTATTTGACCCAGAAACTTAGGCCCCATTCACACGACTGTAAGTGAATGGGGCCGTATCTATCCGCGATTTTGCGGATAGATACGGCCCCATTCACTTACGGTCGTGTGAATGGTGCCTTATAAATTGCACAGACTTATCCTTTAAGCCAGCTGGTGACAGCACAAAAAAAAAAAAAAGCATACATCCATTGGTTTGGGCGCTGCACTCGGTTAGGAAATCAAACTGGTGTAACAAAGATATATATATATGTCTTGCCAACAGCCATAGGCCCAGATTCAACTGGTTTTACACCAGAGTAGTTGCGTCAATTTGTAAAGCGAGTGGCAGTGAGGTGTCCATTTCATGAAAATTGGACACATATTTTTGTATAATGGAACTGGCATAAAGCCTTCTTGAATTTGTGCCTTTTTAAATGTCCTTTCTTCACCTCATGGATTCTGTGGGTGAGGTTGTCTGTCTATTTCACCGTATCCGTATCCTACTAGATTAGCTGTAATGTTAGAGGTGTTTTTTTAACGTTGACTGTCCTGTGCTGAACTCAACATCAACTTTTTGTCATGTATAAAAACTGATTTTTACAAGCGTGCATATTCTTAGCTTCCAACTTCATTTCTCTGTACTAGGCCCTTCTGGGTCCAAAAGAATACTGCTCTTACTAATGCCCCCACCATCAATTGTCTATTTGGAAACATACTGGGTGCAATCAAGTGCTGCCTCCTCCTCCTCCTCAACTTGTCTCTTCTCAACCCTACTGGTTCACCACCTGTCCCTCAAAAATAATGTTTTAGGGTCTGTTCACCACCAGGCCTTCTACCATAATGTTTTCAAGGGTCTGTTCACCACAAGTCCCTAAAAAATAATGTTTTATGGTCTGTTCACCACCAGGCCTTCTACCATAATGTTTTCAAGGGTCTGTTGACCACAAGTCCCTAAAAAATAATGTTTTATGGTCTGTTCACCACCAGGCCTTCTACCATAATGTTTTCAGGGGTCTGTTCACCACCAGTCCCTCAAAAATAATGTTTTAGGGTCTGTTCACCACCAGGCCTTCTACCATAATGTTTTCAAGGGTCTGTTCACCACCAGGCCTTCTACCATAATGTTTTCAAGGGTCTGTTCACCACCAGGCCATCAATCGTAATTTTTCACGGGTGTGACTGATGCCCTCCTTTATGTGTAATAAAAGGTGTATCGGAGTGCCTGTTCCTTGAAATTTTTGGCTGGACTTGAGCTTTACGTACAAGTCATCATATATTTCATAACAATATTTCTTCAAAGTATGTCAGGAAGGGGTTAAAGGTTTTAAAAAAACACAAAACACAGGTTTAAAGAAAAAATATTTTAACAATTACAAATTATTAATAAAAAAACAAAATAAAAAAAATATTAAACCGGAGGTTGACGACGCCTCGCCAACATGACTTGCATCGCCGACACCTCTAATTGAAGGCTGCGTTGGATGCGTGAGGCAGCATAGAGCCGCTCATTGACCCTTCTGAGGGCTGCCTCCAATTCGAAGTCTGTGGGGATAGCTGTAGGGGTGTAAACATTAATACAATTAGTATTATCTAGTTAAAGGGGTTGTTGCACAAAACATATTCTACACTTTCAAAGCAGCACCTGGATTTGAATACTTTAGCAGTTACATGTCATTAAATATTTTGTATATCTACTCGAACTGACTCAGTTATTCAGTGAAATGTATTTTTATTGAGCCTTTTTTTCTTATGTCTTTGAACAGCTCACTGACAAGGTCGCACATGCTCAGTTTAAATCTTCACTGCCTCCTCAATCTTAAACTGCCTCCTGTCCTGAGCTATGATAGGGAGAGATGGACAGGAGTCCTGACATGCAGCAGAATAGACACTAGTCACACTACCCTTGAGTAACCAGCTTGATGTAGCAGTAATTGGGGCAGATCTCTGGATCTATGTGAGGTGCAGGGCTGTTTCTCGCTTTGTTAAAAAGAGATTGCCAATGTACTATAATATTATGTGATGTATGTCACCTTTTTCTTAAATATTTTTGGTGTAACTCAAGTTTCTACTTCTTTCACTACGTTGATTTTAAAATTATTGTGATATGTCTCCTTCACTAACCACTTGGAGAACATAATGTGTACACAGTCTAGTTATCATAACATGTTGGGTGACATGATCCTAGTGCTTGAGAATATTTCACTTATGTGAATTATGGCTTTGTACTTACTAGACACCCATACGGCATGGTCCTCCCAGGGTCCTGGGGAAAACTCTGCCTCCCTGACGGTTGGAGCTACAAAAGATAAAGCATAAATTTTGATTCTATTTTGAAGACAGAAGTTCCACCAATTACACTTTTGATTTTAGCGGACGCCGAGGTGACTAAGTGAAGGCGTCTATGACTGACGAGCGGTGGTGCATTAAATGGTTAATGAACTCAGCCTGCAGTAAGGGGAAAAAATGGTTCTGCCCGTGGGGGTGTTTCTCTTGTGGACACTGTTTCTAATTACCAGCAAGAGGGTGTTTCTTTTAACCCACACCCCTGCGTCCTGGTTGGCTGAGGTGGTGGTAGCGGCTAAGGGGTTAAAAGGATGGCCCTGATAGGGGGATGGCCTCTTTCTCCAGCATCTTCACTGAAAGCTTCCCACCCTCCCTTCCCCATTATTTCATCTTTTTCTTTACTTTTTCTGATTCATTTCTGGTTTGTTTCAGTGTTTTACATTGCAAGTCACAGCAGAGGTCGGTTGACGATTTCAGACGGAGAAGAAGGCAGACTTGCCCACAGAACGCTGTGGGGCATAGCACTTCAATACTCTGGGTTATGGTGTTTAGGGTCAACAAGTTGAAGTTTTGGATAAGATAAGAAAATAAAGCTGTGACCGACCCTTACCCAACTTAAGGTGTTTTTGTGTTTTATTGGCCGGCTGCGAGGGTGGCTTGGTGGGGGGTTTAGAGAGGTCAGTCTCAGCAGTCTACCTACCTTCTACCTCGGAGGCTGTTGGAGTGGCAGGTGGGCTCCTCTGTGGCTGGTGTTCAGGCGGGGTAGAGGGCCCCTGTGGTGCAGCAGCTGTAAAAAATCATTAAATAATGGCATTTCATTCAAATCAAATGAACAGTTGTAATTGCTGATGTTGATACATGTGAATAGTTTGGGGCTGGATCCCATTCCTAACCACTAGTGCTCTTATATCGCTGCTGCTGCACTCCCACATAGCCTGGATAAAAAATTATTTAAATATGTTTACACTTACATGAAGCTGCAGGTCCTGCCGGGGCCAACTGGCCTTGACGTCGTTGACGTCGCTGACGTCGCTCTGCAACATAAATCCGTACACAATTGTTATGATGACCGTTTTTAATACTAACACTGTATACTACTATGAAGATATTATGGGTGAGAGGAGGGCGATATGATGTGGAGTGGGCATTTAAAGTTAAGGGATCATAGAATATCTGGGATGCATATTTGATGGAGGGGACATTTCTTCGGAGGGTTGAATGAATGAATAAAAGATGTCTGTGTGTCCCATTCTGCAGGTACAAACATAACAAATATAAATACAGCACATACAATGCACTAGTATACCATAGCTCCCGTCCCAACCGTTCCGGATTAGGCTGGACTGTCAGGATTTTAGCAGCTGAGTCCGGGAATGGGTGGCTATGTCCCGTGGTCAGCTTTCTTTGCATCCATAAGAAGCAGAGACGGGTGACGGTAAGCAGGGAGCAGTCCCTTCACCTTCCCCGACGTCCAGTGTAATGTCTCCTTGTGGCTGCCCACATACAGTATAATGTCTTCTCCTTGTGGCCCCAAGTGTTTTTTTTATTCTAAATGGGTATTATTTATTGCAATACATTTCTTATTATCTTTATTGTGGGAATATTTTTGATATCGCCCACTCCAGACACATTAGATGCAGCATGAGCACGTCTTTGAGTCTGTGTGTAGGAGGAGGAAGCACTAACTATGAAGGGGCATATATTTAAGGGTACTTTCATACTAGCGAGAGAGATCCGGTGGGCTGCTACGGCCGGGAACAGCCCAACCGATCTCTCCCGATCCAGCATTTGCCTGACACAAAAAGGAGAACGGTCAACCGCATCAACAATAATGGGTGACGGTGCTGAACCGGCCGCTATCCAGCAAGAACGCCGGGAATTTGCAGGGCAAATACCGCGGATCAGCCTGCCGGATCACCACCACATATGTGAAAGTAGCCTAAGGCAAATTACTGTGAAGGGGCACGTATCTGAGAATATCTTCACTTGTTTGAGTGGAGTTAGAGGCGTGGCCTAGCATGAAAGAAAATTGCTGCAGCGCACCACGCACGCCCACGTTGTCCTTCTATACGGTTTTCATTATTGGCACTGGTATCAGGGTTGCCAACCCAAATTTTTTTTTTTCTGGACAACTTTGGACAACTTATCCCAAAATCACGGACGGTCAACATTTTTAAAGGAAAAATTTGAAAACCATAATGAAGGATAAATATAAAGTAATAAAGGTCTATAGCTCAATATACTGATCAGAACTCATTAACACCATTTACTGTGAGCTGAAAAATGATGATAATTACCACCAAAATAATCTAGTATCACCAGCCTCTAAAAAATCACGGACCCCTATATTTTTTTCACGGACATAGGAAAAAAGTTGCCTATTTTTACGGACTGTCCAGAAATTTGTGGACAGTTGGCAACCCGGACTGGTATATATACAATACAGTACACTAATTTATTAACATGATTTTACTTTTTAAATATTTTGTTACTTACCCCTTCTTATCTCCTCCCGTATCTCCTTTAGCCACTCTGGGGTTTTGATTTTTAGATCCGACCATCGGCGTTGGATCTGGCCGGGGGTCCGCACAGTCCTACACCTATGTAGGAGGCCTCGGATCACCACCTCTATTACCTCCTTTTTGTGCACATGTTGATGGCGGTGTGGGCCTTCATAGTTCTCCCGGTCCATGACACGGACCATGTATTTGAGCTCCTCTGAGCTAAAAGCAGCTGCTCTTCTTGCCATCGCTAGGCCTCTACGTCGTGCGTGCGTACGTACGTACGAATAGTACGAATAGTACGAATAGTACCCTAAAGATTTGTACGCTAATGCGTACGTATTCCGTCAAGTAGCGTACTTTTAACAACGCTACACTGTATGTTCGTTACTGGAGTAGGAATGTTCGCAGACGCAGTGTATTTGTACGCTAATGCGTACATATTCAGTTAAGTAGCGTACCTTTGACAACGCTACACTGTATGTTCGTTACTTTATTATGAATGTTCGCATTAGCGTACGCATTAGTTTAAATTCTCAAATATGCGTATATTTTGCGTCGCCGTTGTTGAAGTCACTGATTTTTTCTACTTTTTTCATTGGAATAGCAACTGCAAGTAAACGAAACTATACCCTACCAGACTCCCATTATTGTTGCAGCAATTATTCAGCCGTTATAGCAAGGTTCGTTTTAGGTTCGGTTCGTACGAATCCGAACTTCAAGAAAATTCGCCGAACCGAACCGAACTTTTCAAAAGTTCGCTCATCCCTACTGCTGGTCATTGTAGCCAATTTCTCTGTATTTGTAACAGATGAAATGTTTTAATGCCCAAGTGTAGAGTATTATTGTAATTTAACTCCACCTCTATAAAAACCAGAGAAGATAATTGTATTTTTAGTCTATGATTAAGACCATACTGGATATTTTTGATGTATGTGCTGGGAGACTTCCTAGCCTGCACTGCAAAAACACAGTATGACAGCAGCCAGACTATGCCTAATATTACTGCTCATACTACTGTATTTGTACACAATTATAATGAAATTATACTTTTTTTTCCTCCAAAGACCAGGCAAGCTTGTTTCTATCTGTGCGTTACTCATCGCTGCTGACTGAACCAGAATCTCAACAGCTAATAATATTGCAGGTAATATTTTAAAATCCCACTAATACACATAACAAAATACAGTATATGCCAAGAAGCATATCACATACAACTAAATCCATAGCTACAGCATGAAATGCTAGAAGGTACCGTAGATATATTATGCTTCAAAAACTAGCACTGCCCTAAAGGTTAAGGAGGATTTCAATGAGTGTCTCCTTCTCCCTGGCTGTGGCGTGGTCTAATCGCAGAGGAGGTCGTCACAGCCAGGGAAAATGTGAGCTATTTTTTTCTCTGTGACGCGGTCCGCTGTGATTTGACTGCACTACAGCAAGGGAGAAGGAGACACCCACTGAGAAACGTTGTGGTCTCCTCCTCCCTGTACTGATGCTCGGTATTAACATATTGCTAACCAAAATTTTGGGGGATCACAGCAGAACAGACGAGGAGTCTTTCAAAAAAAGAAAAATTCTGTCAGCATCAGTAGAGGGTATTCCTCATGTAAAGCTACCCATTTAAAACTCAAAAATGTGATCCTTTTTTTAAAAAAAAATCTGTCAGTTTGTATCTATTCAACCATCTTTCATTTCCTTGATCAGTCCAATATTGTTACTGTCTTTGTATGAAATTGGGGGCACTCAGTAGTATATTTAGAGTTAATAAAAGAGTTAATTGCATCTGGTCTTTAGTGGGAATAAATTAGGCAGGCTGGCCAGGGTACATGTACAGTATGTCACATATGTCTTATTCTCTTTCTTCAATATAATGTTGGTTTTGGTTAAAAATGCAAAAAAAGTGTTAGGATACTTGTTGGCATTTTTAAGCCAAAACCAGCACATTTTAAGCCAAACTACACACTGTGGATATATCCTAATTAACAGTTAGTTTACTCATGTTCTATTTTCAGAATAGTACACAAAGGGGGACCCATGATACCATAATCTCAAGATGGATGTTACTTGGGTAGATGTAGAGCACAAGGGGTTTGCTTTCATTATAAATGAATGCAGGGGCATAGTTAGGGTGCCACGGTAACCAAGGTACAGTATTTAGTCGCAGCACAAGGACTGCAAATTGAATGTTTGCTATGGTTAAAGGAAAGCCCAGGAACAACTATAAGGTAACAACATAAGAGATCATCCCCAAAACATTAGTTGACATAGTAAAATGCTACACAATAGTACAAGAATACAGATGCAAAAGAAAACTGCTAACTATGTAAAGATGCCAGTTATATAATATGTTGTTATATTCTAATAGTAATACTTGTTTTCTGTAGGTTAACAGATTTCTGGAGACAAGATTTCCTAATCAAAATTTAACTGCTACTAAGACACCAAAGGGAACATGATTTCAGTTTTGATGCCTTGATTAATAATACAAATGATACAAAATTATGTTTTAATTAAAAATAACCAGCCGTAAACATAATAATGGCATTATTGTCCATACTAACCAGATCATAATTTGTAAACTGCTCTGAAAAAATAAAATGTTGTGTCTGATTACTTGCTAAGGGCTTATCTTGGAAATGTGTTGCTGATGTGTATTGTCTCTATACTATTTTAGCTTGTAGTTTGGCCCACATTTATTATTTATATTTATTATTCAGATGCCCCAAAACAATGAAGGTCATCAATTATGACCCCCTAGGCCTGAAAGTAGCTTACAAAAATGCCAAACCCTGATGTGTGAAGGGTAGGGCCGTTGACTAAACCACACTGTCATTTATGTCAGTTTTCTGATGTAAATGATTGAAATCTACTCCATTTAGATGCTGGAGTAGATTTTAATCTGAGAGCATGTCTGCCCCTTATCATAAATTAAAGGGGTTATCAGAAGTCTAAAAGACCCCCCCCCAATGCCTCGGCCCCTTGTATACATTACGCTTACCTGCTTCCCGGTACTTGTGTCACTCCGGGTCCCTTTAGCTTCTAGGGACGCTCCCCCCTGCTATTGGCTGCTCCAAACCCATCGCCAGATGTTTTGATCCGCACAACAGGGAGATGCAGTGGCAGCCATGCAGGGATCTGAAGCGATAAGGGTGACGGGGAGCAGGTATGTATAATGTATACAAGAGATCCTGGCATTGGGGGGGATATTTAAGACTTTGGATACCCCCTTTAAGTGCATCCTCTGATAAAACAGGGGATATCAAAGACTGGCATGAAACACCAGTATTTTATAAATGGCTTTTTCTGATATTCTTGATATTTCCTGGTTTTAACCTAGAATGTGGCCATTGACAGCTTTTGTCTACTTTCTGGACACATTTATGAGGCTGAAATCCATAATTCTGGTGCATAGATTGCGTAGATCAGACTTCTAAACTTCTTAGTGGACAGAATATTAAAATGTACACAGGATTTTGGCACATTGGAACACATTTTTAGGACATGTGATTTTTTTCTATAAACTAAGCCAACACTGTTTTACAGACTGACTGTCTATCCTGTCTACAGATTAGACAGGATTAGTAACTGTGGGCCATTGTTTCTATTGTTTGTTTTTTATGTGGCTACAGGGTGAAAATACATTTATTTTATTCTTTACATTTGATACAAATAACAAAAAATGCCAACACAAATAGTTGCGCTAAAATTAACAAACTTTATTTCTAATGAAGGAATAAAATGATATGCGGAACCATATCAATAGTGCTGTAATATAGTGGCAGGAACAGCATAAATAAACAGATGATCTGGTACAGAGTAACATGTATAACTAGAACAAGTCACACATTACACAACATCCACAGGAAAAAAATCCAACAATAAAGTGCATAGTGCAACAAGGATAACAGGCGTTGTGTATTCCACTCTGGCCAGAGTGCAAACGAACCATGCACCACAGGCCAGGTGGAAGCAAATTACAAACCAACATGAAAAAAGTAATGATACAGACCAGTCAATCCGTGAGCCCAACGTACGTTTCGCACTGTGGCCTCCTCAGGGAGTGTAATGCTCCACTGTACTATGTCCTATTTATACATTTAGGTACATTAGGTACATTTTGCATCTTAGGTACATTAGTATTTGTGCTGGCATTTTTTGTTATTTGTAGGGGTTGTGGATTTCATGTCCAACACATTATTATAGGTAGTTCTTTACATTTGATGTCAATTAATTACATGTAATTTAGAATTTACCGTTTAGCAGTTTGCAATGGTAGTAATGATACTTAATATGTACCCAATCATTAAAGTTATTAAAAATATATGTATGATCTTGCCTTTGGGTCTTAATTTTGAGTAAACTTTTACCATAAATTGTATTTTGTAAAACTTAAGCATTCATGTATGCTTACAGCATGTATTAGTTTAATAGGAAAAGTAATGAATTAGTACTACACCATGTGGAGTTGTAGGATGGCAATGGCGGGAATCAACCTTCGGGGGCACAGCCACACCGCAGTGAGCATTGTGACAGCCAGAAGTAGAGGGACGCCTGAAGGCCCAGACTACTGGCATTGCAGAGGCTGTACAAGTTTTCTGAAATTGTTCTGCTGTTCAATAGACCATGTCCACTAATTGTCAGAGAAATTGACAAGTTGTTTACGGCATCCAGAGACTATTCTATAAGTAAACTAACTAGACTATAACTATTACACTTATGCTCTAATTAAAGGGATTCTGTCACCACGATTTTGCCTATTAAGCTATTTACACTACTGGATTCAGCTGATCATAGGGATTTCAAAAACGTTATTGTTAGAGGTCATAGATGAACATTTGATGCTAAAAAAACCTTTTTTAACAACTGCCAATCACTTACTTAAGGAGCCCAAGGGGATGTGCCCAGCGCCATTGGAGCCCGGCCACGCCGATTCCATTGGAGCCCAGGACCGCCCACCTCATTAATATTCACTTCACTGCTTCAAGCAGTGAAGCTCCGTCATGGCTGTAATCCCGCGCAGGCGCAGTACCTCAAGCGGTCTGCGCCCGTGCGGTCTGCGGGCATCGGCCTCAGAGGATGTTCTGCGCATGCGCCGGCTCTCTGTGCACTCCTTCCTTTCCGGGTCGAGCGGAGTGAGCAGAGAGCCGGCGCATGCGCAGAACATCCTCTGAGGCCGATGCCCGCAGACCGCTTGAGGTACTGCGCCTGCGCGGGATTACAGCCATGACGGAGCTTCACTGCTTGAAGCAGTGAAGTGAATATTAATGAGGTGGGCGGTCCTGGGCTCCAATGGAATCGGCGTGGCCGGGCTCCAATGGCGCTGGGCACATCCCCTTGGGCTCCTTAAGTAAGTGATTGGCAGTTGTTAAAAAAGGTTTTTTAGCATCAAATCTTCATCTATAACCTCTAACAATAACGTTTTTGAAATCCCTATGATCAGCTGAATCCAGTAGTGTAAATAGCCTAATAGGCAAAATCGTGGTGACAGAATCCCTTTAAGGTAGCCACTAAGATTGTTGTGCCTCTAAGTAAGAAAGCTAATTATTATTATCATTATTTATTGATGAGTGCCTTATTTAAGTGCCTTTAATTCCATGGTGCTATACAGGAGGGGGTATAGATACAAAATATAAAACACAAGTACATAGGCAAAAACTTATTACAGACTAGTATGGAGGGGGAGAGGTTCCTGCAGGCAAGAGCTTACAATCTATAAGGGAAAGGGGACAGATACAGTATGTGTAAAAGCTGATCATCTGGCTGTGTGGTAGCAGTATGCATATTATGGTTATATAATAATGAAGGAAAAGCTTCTTTAAATTAATTCCATATCCGATTCAGCAAGTGTTTCAAGATGTTTGATTTGGACCCAAATTGATTTGTCGCAAATCGAATATTCTACAATTGGCCTGAAAATTGGTATGACACTCTGATATCTACTAGTACTCAAATTAGTTTTATGAAAAGATGTTATGTCACGAGGGGGTAGACAAGGGTAGTGTGCCCTGAGCTAACCCCTCCTTCTCTCCCTGCCTACTTGCCTCAAACGGCCCTAGGTAGCCGCGGACAACCACGAAGGCGGTCCCTACACTGTATAAGTGCGCAGGAAGGGAGAGGGAACACAGGGACAGACAAAACACAGACGTAACAAAACACAATATAGAATGGTCAGCTAGCCGGGTCAAACACAGGAGGTCATGTAAATACCGAGGGGTCAAGCAGAGAGAAGTCAAAAGTCCAAAGTCCGAAATCCAAATCCAAGTAAACAATCCAATAACTGAGAACGCACAAGCACTGATCAATGGTGTAAGCAAATCACAGGCATCTGAGTGAGGCAGTTGCCATCTTTAAATAGCCCGCCCAGGATCATGTGATGTGGCCAGCATCACATGACCTGAGGCGGAGCAAGCTGTCCAAACAATATGTAAAGTAGCCATGTGGTGTGATCAGCACCACATGGCTAAACCCAAACAGAGAATTAACTCATGAAGTGCTGGCTGACAAGACCAGCACTTCAATTCCCTATTGCTCGTCTCTAGGGGGGCGGAGAGGTCCGGCGATGTCGTGCAGAGGGAGCGCGACGCCGACCTCGCGTGACAGTACCCCCCCCTTCACGAGGGGCCACCGGACCCTTACCAGCGGGAGCAGGCTTATCGGGATGCTGCAGATGGAAATTCCGAATGAGAGAGTCGGCATGCATCCTAGTCAACGGCACCCAAGATCTGTCCTCCGGTCCAAATCCCCTCCAGTGTACGAGGTACTGGAAGGAATTACGGACCCTCCTCACATCCAAGATTCTGGCAATCTCGTGTTCTACCCGTCCCGCTACCTCAACCGGAGGTGGAGGCTGTTCCTCAGGACCAACAGGAGCAACGTAAGGTTTAAGCAAGGACACATGAAACACATTATGGACACGAAGGGAGTCGGGCAAGCATAACTCAAACGAAACCGGATTGATCACCTTGGTGATCCTGTAAGGACCAATATAACGCGGTGCAAACTTGTAAGATGGAACCTTCATATTAAGATTCTTAGTGGATAACCACACCTTATCCCCAACCATAAAATTCACAGCCTTAGACCTCTTTCTATCAGCTTTAAGCCTTTGAACCTCTTGGGCCTTTTCCAGGTTCGATTGAACCTGTGCCCAAACTGTGCACAGTTCCTGGGAGAAATCATTAACCTCTGGGACAACCGATGTAGATGGGAAAAAGGAGCCAAAACGTGGATGGAAACCCATGTTACAAAAGAACGGCGACACTCCAGAGGACGAATTGACACGGTTATTAATGGCAAACTCAGCCAGAGACAGGTATCTGACCCACACATGTTGGTTGTCTGCCACATAACATCTAAGATATTGTTCAACAGATTGATTGAGACGTTCAGTCTGACCATTAGTTTCTGGATGAAAGGCTGATGAAAAGGACAAAGAAATGTTAATCTTATTACAGAACGCCCTCCAGAACCTAGACACAAACTGTACCCCTCTATCAGAAACGATATTCTCAGGAACACCATGCAGTTTAACAATATTATCCATGAATATAGATGCCAAGACCTTAGCAGAGGGTAATTTACACAAAGGAATAAAATGACACATTTTACTGAACCTGTCAACTACCACAAAAATCACAGTCTTACCCTCCGAGCATGGCAAATCCGTGATAAAGTCCATGGACAAATGTGACCAAGGTCTACTAGGTATGGGTAAGGGATGTAACTCACCCATAGGTCGTCTCTTAGAATTCTTGGACCTGGCACAAGTGTTACACGCAGTTACAAAAGCTTGAATATCCCTGGAAATCGATGGCCACCAATACTGCCTCGAAATCAACTCCTTAGTGGCATGGATACCAGGGTGTCCACATAAAACAGAATTATGACACTCACCCAGCAGTCGTAAACGCAAATGAGCCGGCACAAATAATTTGTCATTGGGGGTACCAGTAGGAGCGAGATGCTGTCCTGCCGAGATCTCAGAAGCGAGGTCAGGTGCGGTGGCGGCCACAAAGATCTCAGCTGGAAGAATGGGTTCCGGAGGGGCGTCAGGAGGTTGATACGCCTGGAAACTTCGGGATAAGGCGTCCGCTTTAACGTTCTTGCTTCCGGGTCTGAAGGTAACAGAAAAATCAAACCGGGTGAAGAACAAAGCCCACCTCGCCTGCCTAGGGTTCAAACGTTTAGCGGACTCCAGAAACAATAAATTCTTATGATCCGTGAGGACCGTGACACGGTGTAATGCCCCTTCTAAAAAATGACGCCATTCCTCAAATGCCCACTTAATTGCCAATAACTCCCTATTACCGATATCATAGTTCCTCTCAGCAGGCGAGAACTTGCGGGAAAAGAAGGCGCATGGCTTTAGATTAGTTAAGGTGGAAGATCCCTGGGACAGTACAGCCCCCACACCGTCTTCTGATGCGTCCACCTCAACCACAAAAGGCCTACTCTGATCCGGCTGGATTAGCACAGGAGCATTAGTAAAACACCACTTTAACCTTTCAAAGGACTCAATAGCTGCAGGAGGCCAATTACCCAGATCGGCTCCCTTGCGGGTAAGATCAGTAATTGGCTTGACCACCAACGAAAAATTTTTAATAAATTTGCGATAAAAGTTCGCAAATCCCAAAAATCGTTGGAGCGCCTTCAGGGAGGACGGTCGCACCCAATCAAGGATGGCCTGCACCTTGACAGGATCCATTTTGAACGAGAAAGGGGTCAAAATGTATCCTAAAAAGGCCACCTCCTGAACACCGAAGATACATTTCTCCCCTTTGACAAAAAGCTTATTTTCACGCAAAACCTTCAGTACCTGTCTGGTGTGGGAGACGTGGGATTCCCAATCAGCAGAGAAAATAAGAATATCGTCAATATAAACAATCATAAATCTCCCAATAAATGCTCTGAAAATATCATTAACAAAATTTTGGAAGACGGCGGGTGCATTACTCAACCCAAAGGGCATTACTAAGTACTCATAATGACCTTCAGGGGTGTTGAATGCCGTCTTCCATTCGTCTCCCTCTCTGACTCTGATCAGGTTGTATGCCCCCTTCAAATCTAATTTAGAGAACCAGCAGGCACCCTGAACCTGATTCAGTAAATCAGGGATAAGGGGCAGCGGGTACCTGTTCTTAACCGTGATCTTGTTTAGTTCCCGGTAATCAATACAGGGCCTCAATCCTCCATCCTTCTTGCCAACAAAGAAGAACCCTGCCCCCATTGGAGAGACTGAAGGCCGAATGTGACCCTTGGCCAGGCTCTCCTTAAGATAATCCCTCATACATTGTCGCTCAGGAGTGGAGAGATTATAAATGCGGCCCTTGGGATACTTGGATCCCTCCATTATGTCAATGGCACAATCGTACTGCCGGTGAGGAGGAAGGAAATCAGTCTCCGACATGGAGAAGACATCCGAAAATTCTCTGATAAATTCGGGTAGGACGAGAGACTCCGCGGTACCTCCTAGCTGCAGTACAGATTTGCAACAATTGACACAATCATGTCCCCATTTTTCTAATTCACCTGCTGGCCAGTTGATCACAGGGTTGTGAGCCTGTAACCATGGCAGCCCTAACACGAGGTCAGCAGGTAAATCCTTTAAAACCAGAAAGGAACAAGTCTCAGAATGGGAGATTCCCACAGTTAGGGTGACGTCAGGAGTACAAAACTCCACTCTCCCATTGCGCAATGGGGTGGAGTCGAGGGCCACAATTTGAATAATTTCCCTTAGAGGGACTATCGGTATACCCACTGATTGTACAAAATCGAAATTAATAAAATTAGCAGCGGAACCACAATCAACAAATGCTTGACCAACCCCCTTAAGTTGATCATAGGTAACAGAGATAGGTAGTAAAATTTTTCTCCTTACCACCGCTGGAGTTACCTTACTCCCCGCTGGGGATCTCCTAGAGGGCGGAAGCTTGGGACACTGCTGGAGCCAATGGTTCATCTCACCGCAGTAAAAGCAGGCTCCCTTCAGACGTCTCTGTTCCCTTAAGGTTCCTCCTAACTGCATGGGCTCCTCCGGAACCCTGGTGGAAGATGGACCTGGCATAGGATTCTCAGGCAGGATGGCCACAGGAGGAGTGCTTGACCGTTCCTTCCGTCTCTCTCTCACCCGACGGTCCAACCTGACTGCTAGGGTCATGGTCGCTTCTAAGGAGTCAGGAGTAGGATAGCCCACGAGAAGGTCCTTCAGTTGGTCAGAAAGCCCTGCCCTAAACTGGCTTCTTAAAGCCGGGTCATTCCAACCAGAAGAAACACACCACCTCCTAAACTCCGCACAATAATCCTCCACAGGACGGTTACCCTGCCGAATGTCCCTGAGCTGGGCTTCAGCAACAGCCGTCAAGTCAGGCTCCTCATACAGTAACCCAAGAGCCCTGAAAAAGGCGTCCACCGTCTGACGGCTAGGGGAGTCTGGGGGTAACGCAAATGCCCACTCCTGCGGATCACCCTGCAGCAGAGAAATAATTATTTTGACCCGCTGCTGCTCGGTGCCCGAGGAATGAGGACGTAGATCAAAATAGAGCTTGACACTCTCCTTAAAGGAATTAAAAAATTTTCGATCTCCAGAAAACCGATCCGGCAGCTTAATATGAGGTTCCACACTAGGATTGGAAGTGGAAGGGGCCACTACTGAGGAGGATAGTAGCTGCTCCTGATGTTGGAGCCTATCAGCCAGGCCCTGCAGAGCTTGAGCCATACCCTGGACCTGCTCCGTGAGGGCCCGCAACTGATCCATAAGTTTGGGCCTGTGATTCTGTCACGAGGGGGTAGACAAGGGTAGTGTGCCCTGAGCTAACCCCTCCTTCTCTCCCTGCCTACTTGCCTCAAACGGCCCTAGGTAGCCGCGGACAACCACGAAGGCGGTCCCTACACTGTATAAGTGCGCAGGAAGGGAGAGGGAACACAGGGACAGACAAAACACAGACGTAACAAAACACAATATAGAATGGTCAGCTAGCCGGGTCAAACACAGGAGGTCATGTAAATACCGAGGGGTCAAGCAGAGAGAAGTCAAAAGTCCAAAGTCCGAAATCCAAATCCAAGTAAACAATCCAATAACTGAGAACGCACAAGCACTGATCAATGGTGTAAGCAAATCACAGGCATCTGAGTGAGGCAGTTGCCATCTTTAAATAGCCCGCCCAGGATCATGTGATGTGGCCAGCATCACATGACCTGAGGCGGAGCAAGCTGTCCAAACAATATGTAAAGTAGCCATGTGGTGTGATCAGCACCACATGGCTAAACCCAAACAGAGAATTAACTCATGAAGTGCTGGCTGACAAGACCAGCACTTCAATTCCCTATTGCTCGTCTCTAGGGGGGCGGAGAGGTCCGGCGATGTCGTGCAGAGGGAGCGCGACGCCGACCTCGCGTGACATGTTATCTGTTTTTGCTAATTTTATGATTTTTTTTTTCTTTCTCTCACCACCTTTTAAGATGGTGTTATCAAACAGCATGTTTAAAAACACTGCTTCATCGCATGGGTTATGCTTTTTCATATTAGAAATATTCCAAAAATTGTTGCTTATCGGAGCAGATGGAATTTAAACACACGGTGTTATGGGAAAAAAGTGGTTTGTTGGGACCAAGCTTCCAAAATTTATGCTTTAACAGGTCCCTACACTTTTTTATACACAAAAACACATACACATACAGGGATTGTCCACTTTTTTTTAGATTGAAGACCTATCCTCAGGTTATCAATATCAGATCAGCGGGGAGCTGACTCCTTGCACCCCCACCAATCAGCTGTTTGAAGAGAAAGCAGCACTCATAGGAGTGCTGCCTTCTCTTCATTGTTTACCTGCTCGCTGTGGCAAATGCATTGGTGATCAGGGGTAATTACAACTAAGCCGTCATTCACATCAATGGGACAGGTACTTTCTGTTTAACTGAATATCAAGGAGCCATCCCATTGAAGTGAATAGAGCAGCTTAGTTGTAATTACACCTGATCACCAATGCATTTGCCACAGCGAGCAGGTAAACAATGAAGAGAAGGCAATGTTCGTACTAGTGCTTCAAACAGCTGATCGGCAGGGATGCCGGGCAGTCAGCCTCCTGCCAATTTGATATTGATTACCTATTCTATTCATCAATTAAAAAAAAGCAGAGAACCCCTTTAATGTGATATGAAACTGTGGCTTGTTCTGCACAAGTGTCCAAAATTATGCATTAACACACCACTGTTAATTGTGAGAAGAAAAAGTGGCTTGTTCTAAACCAGTCTGGAAAAATTCTCCCTTTATACTTGGAGCACCACCAGTACAGTGTGGATGTGGAAAGGGTAGGTAAATAGTGGAATGTGTATAACAACAGTTAGCTCCAACCTCACCTAATATGGGACATCCATGCTTGGAAACCGGAGTTGGCACGACACTGCATATACAAAAAACTCCAGCACTCAATGTCTCATAAAGATCCAAGATTTATTAGGTATCCATTAAAAAGCTTGTGTGAGAGGTTCTGATTAAGGATTTTTCATCCAAAATATGTCGTCTGTCCTGCTCACACAAGTTTGACAACTTTGTCTGTTTGGGTGTCATGATGCCTCGGACACTGCAAACCCTCTCTAAGATAATACTGGAAGATGGATAGAACACAGAGAGAGCGTACTGGACCCATTCTGGCCATTGTTCAAATCTGCCTGCCAAGAAGTCCATGGAGTCATTGAACACGATATGCACAAGAGAAAGAACAGAGTCCAGGTAGGATTGAACCTGGTTATTGTGGCTGTACGTTTACATTTGCTGATTTGCGTCAGCCTGGTGTGGCACTTGAAAAAATTGCTTTATCATGTTGATGATACTTAACTGGTTGCTGTGGCTTCTTGTGCTTGCAGTAGTGGAGATGGCAGGACTTGGATGACTATGTGGGGATAAGGAGGGGCCTCCCGTTCAGACACATGAGCCCCAGGCATCTAATCACCAAAACCTGCAGCAGTCTGTGTATACAATGTTTCCTGATACAATGTCCAGTAATTTGGACTCCTTTCAGCAGGTGGAAAACATTCCCTTATTTTGCTTTGGGAGGGTCTAAAAGCATGGCTGTCCAGTAATCATCAGATTTAGTGTTGAGTGAACTGGACTTGGATTGCTGTATGAAAACTTCATTAACAACCCTCCGTCCTACTGTAAAATGTGTGTCAAAATCTAAAGCTGAACTCGGCTTCATTAATGAGGCAGGAAGCTGAGTTCAGCTTCAGATTTTAACACAGAAATTTATGCAAATAAACAAAGTGTCACTTCATAGATGCGAGGCGAAGCAAGTCTCATGATATTTGAGTCCATACATTTTACAAACGAATTGGGTTTGGATACAGCAATCCAAACCCAATTCACTCAACACTAATCAGATTGCTTGATGGTAAGGATATGGCTGGCATTACGTAATCAAGAAAGCATACAGCTTGCCATTCTGGCCAGGGTGCCTGCAGACCCAGTTTTTCCAGCTCCACTCCTCCACTGAGATAATTGATCATCATGGCCAGTCTCCTCATCATCAGCCACCTGCTCTTCCTTCACCACTGGCTTCTCATCCTCCAGTGGTAGCTCCTCATCCTCCATGAGACTTTCTCTATGTGGGTATCCAACAGCTACAGGGTTTCCAGAAATATGTGTAAGGCTACTTCCACACTAGCGTTAGTACGGATCCGGCGGTTGAAGGGACCCGCCGGATCCGTACTGAGTAATACAACCTTGTGGATCCGTAATTCCCGATCCGGTTGTATTAGCTTTTAAACGGATCCGGAATAACCTCTATTGAAAGTCAATGGAGGACGGATTCGTTTACAAGTGTGTCCACACCAAACGGATCCGTCCCCATTGACTTGCATTGGGGGTCATTCCGGATCCGTTTAGGTGCGGATAACTAGTACGGAGAGCAAACCGCAACATGTTGCGGTTTGCTCTCCGGTCTGAAGACTGAACGGAATGCTTTCAGGAGCATTCCGTTGTCTTCAGTTCAGTTTTGTCCCCATTGACAATGAATGGGGACAAAACTGAAGCGTTTTATATATAAACGCTAGTGTGAAACTAGCCTAAGCTGTTCTTCTGCCTTCCCATAAATATCAGGGGGTGCCATTGTTGATGCTGCAGTTTTCCATACTGACAAATCTGGTGGCCTCTTCGAAAGGTCTGAGTACTACTGTCTGACCTCAAAACCACACATGCTCCCTGCTGAGGTGATCTGGTGTATGACTAAATCATTTACCATTTTATACTGCTTGTACAGAGGCTCTAGCATCTGCAAGGTGGAATGAGTTGGAATGTTGCACATAAAGCTGTGCAATGGCAGACCAAACTGTTGCTGTAAGTCCAGGAGAGCATTCCTTGCCACATAAGAATGGCTGAAATGCAAGGACAGTCTCCTTGACATTGCCAGCATTTACCGTAAGCTGAGTAGGTTTATCAAGTGCGCTATGCAGGGTGCATGTGTTATTTCCACCAAATGCAGGCCGCCATAATGTTCCTGCCATTATTGCTGGTCACCTTCTCTAGTTGGAGTAAGCAAGGATAGACCCAGCAGAATGTTAGCTGCTTAATGCACTTTAGCAATTGATTGGCTGTGTACTAAACAGCTGTGTGCTACAGCACAAGCACATGACATGGCAGCTCTTCACTTTACCTGCATGCTAATCCCCTCCGGAAGCTGTGTCTCTAAAATCTATCACCTGGGACTTTAAAAGTACTTTTATGGACATTATACAGTTAATGGACTTAACCTGGATATGTGATGTAAGTCTTCATTATATTGTTTTATATGAACATTAAAGTGAACACTCAAAAGTAAATGGTTGCGATTTTGGTGCATCTTTTTCGTATATTAGATTAACTCTTCACTTTACACATATGGTAAAAGGTACGTGAAGTGGGGGTGACGCTCTGCCCTGCTTCTGTTTGGGGCTTCAATGGGACCTGGCCTCCATGCTGCGATGCTGCCACAATGCTGCAGTGCATAACATTGACCCAATGAACCATAAAAGACGTGTACTGTCCTTGCCTTGAAAGTGGTTAGATACAGTCCTAGTCCACAGAGTGTCATACACAACTCTTCAGGGCAATTCAAGCACTTTTGATTCTGCTCAAATTTAACCAGACCAAACTGTCTCCGACAGCAAAATTGATAGAATTGGAACCAAAATGGAATTCACAAAGCTCGCTCATCTCTAATCATGTGTAAACTGCTTTAACTAGGTCCTGACCGCCCATAGACTATAAACGTCCAAGGCAGTCGGGGTAGGTCTCTGATTGAATGTTTTAAAATGGCTGCATGCTCGTTGTGCAGCTGCAGAGTGTGTGTGTGGGTGGGGGGCATTATCGGTGAAAGCTCCCCATAGAGATGGCAAGGATGTTTTTTCACCACCCCTGCCTTCCCTATCGCTCCACATCCAGCCCTATTGATGAGCAAATCAGTCGAGATTTGGTTCAGGTTTGCCGAATTTTTCAAAATGTTTGTTTCGGACCAAAATCGATTCAGACCAAACCAAAGTGGCTCCAATTGCCCTGAAAATTGGTATATCACACCCTCTGGTCTCCTAGGATTTAGAAAAACTTATCTATTTTCTGCCCTCCCCAAGCTCTCGAATGCCTTGACAACAATAGTAAATTATGTCTGAGTTACACTAACATACATAGCTATGGTTAATGCACATTTGACAGCATTAACATACAGTATGTTTAAAAACATACCACGCTGTCACATGATGTCATTAGTGTTGAACGAGCATGCACGATATTCGGCCGAACACCGCGTGTGCTCGAGCGCCATGCTCAAGTCCCCTACCCGCACGCTAATTAGCCAATTAGCGTGCGGGGAGGTACTGGCATTCACTGTAATGCCTGTAGCCATGTTGGCTACTGGCATTACAGTGATTGGCTGGTCGGGAACGCATCATTGGGTGCTATATAGCACCCGGTGACATGTGACCAGGCTCAGACCGAGTAAGGGAGAGCTGCTGCAAGGAGGTAAAGATAGTGTAGGGATAGAAATTGGCTAGGCAGGGCTAGTTTTTTGTTGAAAAGACCTAAAAGCCCTTTTAATGGCTATTATATCTGGCTGCAATATATTATTTTTTGGGGGGGTCAGAAATTGCGCAAAGTTTCCTTACCTAAACACGACCTGCGCATCGTGTACATTATAACGTTTTTGTATCCTATATACCTGACATCCGTTGCTATTTTTTCTGCTGCTAATCAAGGCGACATTACCTGCTGTATAACGTTTACGGAAGGAGGGACAGATAGTTTAGGGTTAGGATTTGGCTAGGCAGGGCTAGTTGTTCTGTTTAAAAGACCCAAAAGTCCTTTTATGGACAGAGCTCATTTTGGCCTTAATGTCTGGGCCAAATTTTGGAATTCTGACATGTGTCACTTTATGTGGTAATAGCTTTGAAACACTTTTACTTATCCAAGCCGTTCTGAGACTGTTTTCTCGTGACACATTGTACTTCATGACAGCGGTAAATTTGAGTCAATATAAATCACCTTTATTTAAAAAAAAATCCTAAATTTACAGAAAATTTTGAAAAATTTGTAATTTTCAAACTTTGAATTTCTCTGCTTTTAAGGCAGATAGTGATTTCTCATAAAATAGTTATTACTTTACATTTCCCATATGTCTACTTTATGTTGCCATCATTTTGTTGATGTAATTTTATTTTTTGGGGACGTTAGAAGGCTTAGAATTTTAGAAGCAATTCTTAAAATTTTTTAAGGACCAGTTCAGTTCTGAAGTCAGTTTGTGGGGCCAACATAATAGAAACCACCATAAATTACCCCATTTTAGAAACTACACCCCTCAAGGTTTTCAAAACTGATTTTACAAACTTTGTTAAGCCTTTATGTATTCCACAAGATTTAAAGGAAAATGGAGATGACATTTCTAAATTTCACTTTTTTTGCCACGTTTTCCATTTTAATCCATTTTTTCCTGTAACACATCAAGGGTTAATAGCCAAACAAAACTCAAAAACTATTACCCTGATTCTGCGATTTACAGAAACACCCCACATGTGGTAGTAAACTACTGTATGGCCACACGGCAGGGCGCAGAAGAAAAGGTGCGCCAGATGGTTTTTGGAGGGCAAATTTTGCTGGACTGGTTTTTAGACACCATGTCCCATTTGAGGCCTCCCTGATGCTCCCTACAGTAGAAACAACCAAAAAGTGCCCATATTTTGGAAACTACGGGATAAGGTGACAGTGGTATTGATACTATTTTGGGGTACATATGATTTTTGATAGCTTTATATGACACTTTTTGTTAGGCAAAGTAACCAAAAATGGATGTTCTGGCACAGTTTTTTTTTTATTTTGTACAGTGTTCATCTAACAGGTTAGGTCATGTGATATTTTTGTAGAGCAGGTTGTTACGAACGTGTCGATACCTAACATGTATAGTTTTTTTAATTTATTTAAGTTTTACACAATAATATAATTTTTGAAACAAAAAAAATCATGTTTTAGTCTCTCCATTGTCTGAGAGCTGTAGTTTTTTTATTTTTTGGGCGATTGTCTCAGGTAGGGGCTCATTTTTTGCGGGAAGAGGTGACGGTTAGATTGGTACTATTTTGGGGGGCATATGCCTTTTTGATCGTTTGGTATTACATTTTTTGTGATGTAAAGTGACAAAAAATGGCTTTTTTGACACAGTTTTTATTTTATTTTTTTTACTGTGTTTACCTTAGGGGTTAGGTCATGTGATATTTTTGTAGAGCAGGTTGTAACGGACGTGGCGATACCTAACATGTATAGTTTTTTAAATTTATTTAAGTTTTACACAATAATATAATTTTTGAAACAAAAAAAATCATGTTTTAGTCTCTCCATTGTCTGAGAGCTGTAGTTTTTTTATTTTTTGGGCGATTGTCTCAGGTAGGGGCTCATTTTTTGCGGGAAGAGGTGACGGTTAGATTGGTACTATTTTGGGGGGCATATGCCTTTTTGATCGCTTGGTATTACATTTTTTGTGATGTAAAGTGACAAAATGGCTTTTTTGACACAGTTTTTATTTTTAATTTTTTACGGTGTTCACCGGAGGGGTTGGGACATGTGATATTTTTGTAGAGTGGGTTGTTACGAACGTGGCGATACCTAACATGCTTGGGGTATTTTTTTCTTTTTTTACCAATTTCAAATTTGAGTATTGGGGGAAAAATATGATTTTTTTTCCTTTTTTTAAAATTTTTTTACACTTTTTTTTAGACTCAGACCCACTTGGTTCTTGAAGATCCAGTGGGTCTGATTGTTCCATAATACACTACAGTACACTGTATAGTGTACTGCAGTGTATTTTCACACAGGCTAAGCCTTGTCAGGCTCCTGCCTTTAGCAGGAGCCTGATGAGGCTTAGCTTACACCATGGCAACCCAGATACTTCTGAAAGCGTCAGGTTGCCATGGTAACCATCGGGACGCTGCCACAGCAGAGCAGCGTCCCGATTGAAGGGAGAGGGAGCTTCCTCCCTCTCATCTGGCCACACCATCGGCGCTGCCAGCGCACCGCAGCGCCCGATGGGAGAGGGAGGGAGCTCCCTCCCTGTTAACCCCTTCCATACAGCGGTCCCTACGGACCACGGCATGGAAGGGGTTAAACTGCTGACATCGGTGCCAGCACCGATGTCAGCAGTTTCAAGCAGAGTATCAGCTGTATGCTGATACTCTGCTTGAAAACGCTAAGCCATTCAGAAAAATTATTGCGGGCGGCACTCTCGCCGCAGCCGCCCGCACATCGCCCCTTCCGCCCGCACATGTTTTGGCCAGTAATTGGTCAGTGACCAGTCACTGACCAATCACAGCCGATCGCGGGGGGCGGGGGGGACACCCTGACCCCCCCTACCCCTAACACTCGGCGGGGATTCGCCAGAATAGCGCGATCCCCGCCGAGTAAGCCGTGCCTGCTGTGAATGGCTGGTCTGAATAGACCAGCCATTCACAGCGATCGCCGTTATGGGGGGGCACGGCTCCCCCCGAGGCCTTCACTATGGATGGCTGGCTGTGTCTAACAGCCGCCATCAGAACATGTAAACCCCGCTGCACTGCGCAGCGGGTGTTTGCATGCAGGGCGTACCGGTACGCCCTGTAGCGCGAACTACCTCGCGCCCTGGACGTACCGGTACATCCATTGACGCCAAGGGGTTAAGGACTATTGTTATATTTGGCAGCAATATTTTTGTTTCTTTTGGGGCAAAAATAACACAAGTTTGCCTGACCTTAACACCACCTGCGCAGCGTGTACATTATAAAGTTTCAGTATCCTATATACCTGACATTCGGTGTAATTTTTCTGCTCATACAATAAAAATAAATCTGCGCTACTGTACTTGTGACAAACTTGCATATATACCATTTAATATGCGCAAGGCAAGCAGTAAGGGACAGGGATGTGGACGTGCTGCTGATGGTGCACGCAGAGGCCATGGTTCTGAGCGCGGTGAAACTGTGCCTGCTAGCAGAGCACAAGAAACAAAGTCATCCAAAACTCCTAGCTTCATGTCACAGTTTGCAGGGTGGTGCAAGACACCACTCTTGATGCCACACCAGTGCAACCAGGTAGTCGGTTGGATTGCAGCAGATAATGCTTCCAGTCGGTTAAGCACCACCCTCTCTTCCACAAAGTCCAGTCTCAGGGGCCAAGAGTCTGGTCAACCAAATCCTCACCCTGATCCTCCTTCCTCCCACCATGCAGAGTCTGGGCAAATAAGTGATCCCACACTCGGATATTCCGAGGAGCTTTTTTCATCGCCGTTCCTTGATTTGGGCCTTGAAGAGGGACAGGAGTAAATTCATGAGCATCCACAGTCTAAACAAGATGACGGTGGGGAACGGCAATTAGTGTCTGGCGAGGTGCATGATGATGATGATGATGGGACACAGTTGCCAATAAGTCAAGGGCAATTAGTGCCTCAAGAGGTTGATGATGAGGATGAGACGCAGTTAAGTCAGGTTCTTGTTAGGTCACCATGTCAGGAGGAGGACCAAAGTGAGGAAGTGGAAGAGGAGGTGGTGGATGATGAAATCGCTGACCCAACCTGGGAAGGTGGCAATCCGAGCGAGGACAGCAGTAAAGAGGGGGAGGGATCTGCAGCACCGCAACAGGCTGGAAGAGGCAGTGGGGTGGCAAAAGGGAGAAGGCAAGCCACGTCAACCAGGCCCGCAACTGTTCCCGGAGCAGCCCCTTGCGGCAATCTCCCTTGCCAAGGGGTAGGTGTTCCGCAGTCAGGCGCTTTTTTGAGAAAAGTGCTGACGATAAACAAATTGTAATTTGCAACCTGTGCCGTACCAAAATGAGTAGGGGCGTGAACACCAGCAAACTGACCACCACCAGCATTATCCGCCACATGGCAGCAAAGATTGGTGTCTGCAGGTCACACCACTGCCTCCTCTTCCCCTCTGTTACATGCTGTCCAAGATGCAGGCCCAGATGCCTCCCGCCCTGCACCTAGACCTTCGCAAGCACCATCAGCAAGCACACCCACTTCAGTGTCCCAGCACAGCGTTCAAATGTCCTTACCGCAGGCATTTGAACGCAAGCACAAATACCCAGTCACCCACCCACAGGCCATAGCAATAAACGTGCAACTTTCCAAATTGCTGGCCCTGGAAATGTTGCCGTTTAGGCTGGTGGACACTGAGGCTTTTCGCAGCCTGATGGCGGCAGCTATTCCTCGTTATGCAGTCCCCAGCCGCCACTATTTTTCCCAGTGTGCCCTCACCGCCTTACACCAGCATGTGTCCCGAAACATAACCTGTTCCCTGACCAACGCAGTTACTGGGAAGGTCCACTTAATGACTGACACATGGACAAGTGCTTCTGGCCAGGGACGCTACATTTCCCTGATGGCACACTGGGTGAACGTTGTGGAGGCTGGAAGGGAGTCGTACCCTGGGATAGCACAGGTGCTACTGCCGCCAAGGATTGCAGGCCCTAGTTCCATCCGTATTTCCGGCACCAGCTACAGTAGCGGCTTCAACCCCTCCTTCTCTTCCTCCACCTCCTCCTCCACTTCCACTGCAGAATTAGCATCTTGCAGCACCAGTCAGACTTCAGTCAGTAGCTGGAAGCAGTGTAACACAGCAGTCGGGAAGCGGCAACAGGCTATGCTGAAGCTTATTTGCTTAGGTGACAAACAGCCCACCACCGCAGAGCTGTGGCAGGGCATAAGGGACCAGGCTGAGCTGTGGCTTTCACCAGTCAACCTACAGCCAGGCATGGTTGTGTCTGATAACGGCCGCAACTTGGTGGCGGCTTTGGAGCTGGGCAACCTCACACACATACCACGCCTGGCCCATGTCTTCAACTTAGTGGTTCAGCGGTTTCTGAAAACCAACCCCAATTTTCCTGAGCTACTGGTGAAGGTGCGCCTCCTGTGTGCCCATTTCCGAAAGTCACGTACAGCTTTAGCCGTTCTGGCAACGCTGAAGCAGCGCTTGCGCTTGCCAGCTCACCGACTGCTGTGTGACCTGAGCACGCGCTGGAACTCCACCTTCCACATGTTGAGCAGGCTTTGTGAGCAGCAGAGGGCAGTAGTGGAATACCAGCTGCAACACGGTCAGCGCCTTTTCAGTCAGCTTCCGCTCTTCACAAGCGACGAGTGGGCAATGATGTCTGACCTCTGTGAGGTTTTACGCAACTTTGATGAATCTACACAGATGGTGAGCGGTGATAATGCAATCATCAGCATAACCATCCCACTTCTGTGTCTACTAAAAAGCTCACTGCTCACAATAAAGGCAGACACTCTGCATGTGGAAGAGGTGGAAATGGGGGAAGTCCCTACACAGGGTGATAGCCAGACCACCCTCGGTTCATCTTCTCAGCGCAAATTGGAGGAGGAGGAGGAGCAGGAGATGCTTGCCACCGCTACAGAGGATAGTACCGATAGCAGGTGTACACCATCTCTTCGGCGTGGATCGGGCGAAGAGGAGGAAGAGGACGAGGAGATTGAGAGTCATCCTACTGGTGAGGAGAGCGAAGCCTTGTCTGTTGGGACTCTGGCACACATGGCTGACTTCATGCTATGCTGCCTTTCCCGTGACCCTCGCGTTATATGCATTTTAGCCAACACTAAGACTACTGGTTGTTCACCCTTCTCGACCCCCGCTACAAAGAGAACTCATATCTTATTCCTCTGTTGGAGAGGACTAGCAAAATGAAGCAATACCAAAAGGCCCTTGTTGCTCCAAAAATTTCCAGCTGACAACGCTGGCAGCAGAATACGTAGTTCCTTGGGCACCTGAGGAAGGGAGACGAGGGGAACACACAGCAGTTCCAACAAAGGCAGGGCGACACTCTCCAAGGCCTGGGACAGTTTCATGACACCCCGCCAGCACCCTCACCCTGATGAGCGGCCTGGTGTCACAAGGAGGGAAAAGTTTTGGAAGATGGTGAAGGAGTACCTAGCTGACTGTGTCAACGTCCTCAGCGATCCCTCTGTGCCTTATAATTATTGGGTGTCTAAGCTGGACACGTGGCACGAACTGGCGCTCTACGCCTTGGAGGTGCTGGCCTGCCCTGCCGCCAGAGTTTTGTCGGAGCGGGTATTTAGTGCCGCTGGGGGCATAATAACTGATAAATGCATCGGCCTGTCAACTGACAATGCTGACAGGTTGACGCTTATCAAAATGAACAAGGCCTGGATTGCCCCTGACTTCTCTACTCCACCAGAGGAAAATGGCTTAACATGAAGGAACTTTAAATGTGGCTTTCAGGGTGTATTAAATACACTGTATTCCCATGTACCCCTTCCTCTTCTCGTCCTCTTCCTCCTCATCATCCATCATATGAAACTGCTTATTAGGCTGCCCTCGACGTTCACCAGAATGGCCCTCAACACTAATTATTAAGACGGTCACCAGCAGGCCCTGACCACTAATTTTTAAGACGGTCACCAGCAGGACCTCAACCATAATTTTTTTAGACGGTCAGCTCAGTAGCAGCACCTCAACAACAATTTGTTCGCCGGTCACCTCAGCAGCAGCACGTCACTCATAATGTTTTCGACAGTCAGCTAAGCAGCAGGACCTCAACCATAATTTTTTAGATGGTCAGCTCAGCAGAAGCACCTCAACCATAATTTTTTAGACGGTCAGCTCAGCAGCAGCACGTCACCCATAATTTTTTAGATGGTCAGCTAAGCAGCAGGACCTCACCCATCATTTTTTAGATGGTCAGCTCAGCAGAAGCACGTCACCCATAATGTTTTAGAGGGTCAGCTCAGCTGCAGACCCTCACCCCTAATGTTTTTGAGTGTCAACAGCAGGCCATCAATCCGAATTTTTCAAGGTTGTGTCTGATGCACTCCTTTATGTGTAATAAAGGGTGTATTGAAGTGCATGTTCCTTGTAATTTTTGGCAGCCCTTTCACTTTTTGCATAGGCTTTATGAGTGTAGGAGTCCCACGACATGAACAATTGTACCCTCCTTTATGTGATATACAGGTTGTATCGGAGTGCCTCTTCCTTGTCATTTTTGGCAGCACTTGCACTTTATGTACAAGTAAATTAATTTCCTCTAAAATCAATGTTATCTTTGGTTTTGGGGAGTATTCTTGTCATTCCATAAAAGTGGCATAATACTCGGACAACATCTTTCCCAGCAGTGACTTTGGAGTCCAAGATGCATCCAGACATCCTCCCCATGCTGTTCCCAAACCATTTCAGTGGTGTTTCCACCATTTTCTGACCTTTCCCTATGAACCAGACATCCTCCCCTCTTCAGAGCAGGGGGTGCCTGGTTTAGTGCTCAGGTTCTCCCATTGAGCACCGCCTAGTGTTCGACCCGAGCACCCGAGCACTACGGTGCTTGATCAACACTAGTTGTCATGAATAAGGACTAGTGTGGGGATATGTCCTGCTGTGTGCCGTTTTTGGACTTATTTGAAATAAAAAATGTATGGTTTTAATCAAGACCCGTGTGCTGGACCCATTACTTTATTTCTACAGTGGATGTCACATGTTATGCTTTTTCTTATTCCAAAGCCTACAAAAATTGGCAATTATTGGGAGGGGAGATGATGCTTAAAAGCACACAGTGTTATGGGATAAAAAATTTTAAAGAGTGACCTGTAGTTAAGCCTAAACAGAGATAGAAACAGAGAGAAACAGATAGTTTTTGACCAGCTTTTGACTCTCAATAGAAATAACTGACCACAGAACTGAAGTGTGAACTTCGCATTAGACATCTCTTCTCAAGACTAAATAATTGTACTGTATTTTTCACTTTATAAGACACTTTTTAGCAAGAAAGAAATCTTGCTGAAAAGCGTTTGTGTATTGTAAAAGACAGTCAAGGAGATCCAGCTTGGCCAGATTCCCTGACTGCTTCCTTAAAGGGTCTCTATCACCAGTTTTTTCGGTATGAATCAGGCTGACATTAGAGATGTGCTAATGTCACCTGATTCCAAATATATATCTGTTTTATTTACTGGTGCCCCCATTTTTATATAAAATGAACTTTTATTTTATGCTAATAAGGCTCCTAGGTGCAAGGGGTGTTACCTCTGCTCCTAGAGGCTCTGTTGATTGACAGGACCAGGCAGAGAAGAAACACTGCATTCACCATAGCTTTTTAAGGACCTTCAATGATGTCATGACCATGTGATCAGTCACATGGTTTAGGAGGAGACAGGCTGTGTGTTCCTAACCATGTGACTGATCACATGGTCATGACATCATTGAAGGTCCTTAAAAGCTAAGTGAATGGAGTGTTTCTTCTCTGCCTGGTCCTGTCAATCAACAGAGCCTCTAGGAGCAGAGGTAACGCCCCTTGCACCTAGGAGCCTTATTAGCATAAAATAAAAGTTCATTTTATATAAAAATGGGGGCACCAGTAAATAAAACAGATATATATATTTGGAATCAGGTGACATTGGCACATCTCTAATGTCAGCCTGATTCATACCGAAAAAACTGGTGACAGAAACCCTTTAATGATCTGGCAGAGCAAAAATACACAGTGCACACACCTCTCTTTTCCTGCTGACACCAATCTTTATGATCGGTGGCAGCTTTATTAAAGATAAGTATGTGAGTGTATGTGTGTAGCAGTGGTGGATGTGTATATGCGTGTAACAGAGCTGTATGTGTGTATATGGGTGAAGCAGAGCTATATGAGTGTAGCAGGGCTTTATGTCTATATAGCAGGGCTGTATGTGAATAGCAAAGCTGTATCTGTATATAGCAGAGCTGTATATATGTATGGCAGTGCTGTGTGTGTATAACAGGGCTGTGTGTGTACCAGAACTGTGTGTGTGTGTCACAGACAAATACTTAAAAATATTGTAGCAGAACAGGAAGCATAGCAGGACACTTTTAAACTTTCCTCATAACTAAGACCGTCCATGCCCCTTACTAGTTTAGTCGCTCTCCTTCTGAGGGGAACCTATCTTCACTTTCCCGCTTTTGAGGGGGCGTATTGTCATTTTCCCGCTTCTGGGGGCTAGGGGGCAAGAAGAATGCGTATGTAGCGCTAGCGTTAAAAATTTTAAGAACATTTAAGATTCGCACTAAGCGAATCTGTAAAAATCCATATTCGCTTCGGAGTAGGAAATAAGGAGGATTTGTAACGAATATCCAAAGCAGCGAATAGATTTGCTTATCTCTAATTTCAATCCTTTTTTTCTGTTACACATTCACTGTTCAAGATAACTACTTTTATATTTTAATAGTTCTGAGATTTTCAGATGCAAGGATATTATTTTTATATTGAAAGGAAGAATCTGTTAAAGCTTAGCTTTATTTGTTATTTAAAACTTTATTAGCAACTACATAACAGTGTTTCTTTATATTCCAAGTAAGATGATGGTCTTTTCTCGCATGAGGGCTAGGCAATGCTCACTATTTTAGAGGAAAATTGTTCATCATATCACTAGTAGATGCATTAAGGGCAAGTTAGATAGGATAAGCAAAGATTCCTGTGTGTATCTGGGGCTGTCCACTATGATACTGTGAGGGTGAGACTGGAGGGTACTATTGGCAGACAGGACTCATTAGACACCATTGGTCCGTATTCTGGATTGAACAGTTATCTCCTAAACTAGTGAGTACTACACTGGAGGGAAAGACAAGACCATCACCTTACCTGAAAAAAGAGACACTGCCATATAAATACTCGGGAAGTTTTAAAGGGAATCTGTCACCGGCGACCTCTATATCCAACTGTTTCTATAGACACATAGCTATTAGAGTTGAGCGAACGTGCTCGTAACGAGCACTGTAGTGCTCGGATCCCCTGCGCTCGCATGGGCGCAGCCATCCGGATCCGTCCTCCTCACCCGACTGCAAGTCAGTGGGGAAGGATCCGTTTGGTATGACACACTTGTGTGTCATACCAAACGGATCCACCCCCATTGACTTACAGTCAGGTGAGGACGGATCCGGATGCCTGCGGCCATGTGGGCGCAGGGGATCCGAGCGCTACAGTGCTCGTTACGAGCACGTTTGCTCAACTCTAATAGCTATGGTTCCCCTGATTAAAATGCTGTTCTGCATTTTTTTTTTATCTGAGGCTCGCTTCCCAAGTTACACATAATACTTTTTCATATTTTGCAAATTAGGTTCAATGAGGGCATCACCATTGCTCTTGTTGCATCCAAGCTCTCCTACTTTTTGTGGCCAGCGCCTCCCTAGCTGCTTTCATTGACAAGGTCAGACAGTGGCAAAGTAGCCAAGGAGGTGACCACAGAATGGAGTGGACTGGGATGAACTATAGCTATGTGTCTATGCAAAGGAAATATTTTCCTGGGAAACTTGAACATGACATCCTTAAACCGCTTATACCATTTACTGCAATCATATATTATTGTAGTCTGTGGTGCTTGTGACATCGTCCTACTAATAAGTAAATTACAGTGGGAGGTCTGGGCGTCTTCAGGAAGCCTTAGGCTGCCATGACAACTGGTCAGCACCCCACAATTTTGCCCTCTTCCTCTGATTAACTGCTTTTATGCCACAGTTGTTATTGACCATGGCATTTGAGGGGTTTAATGACCGAGATTGAAGTTATCTCCTATTTGATTCACTGCGACATGTTTCATTAGTATAATACAGACTTTATACACCATGTTTGAAGCAGGCTCAGCTCCTGAATCCACTCCATACTCATTTTTTGGCATTATGCCATAAATGCATGCCAAATGTTGCAGGATTAATTCCAGTTTTGCATTACTACTACTTAAAGGGGTTGTTCAGCCATTTCTTTAAAAAAAAACTGAGAATGTTTTAAAATGATAAAAGAATCAATATATCATTGATATTGCCTTCCTCTAATTGAGAGGGACCAGGAACTTGGAGACTCAGGAAACCTTTCAGCAAGAGCTATAAGGGGAGCATTACTTCTTTAAATAGGTTAAAGCATTCTTAGCATTTTTTCTTTTTTTTTGCAATGGCTGGATAACCCCTTTAATATCACACTCTATATGTCTAATTGAACTCTAAGTTTGAATTATGTGTTAATTTATCTAGATAACAGTATCAACACCTACGGATTCATAGCAGACTAAATGGTTAATTTGGTATCTTTAACATATTTCAGTTTTATAGCTTTTAGTAAATTAAAAGAAACAGGCATCCTCGATACTCCTGAGCTGAACAGTTTTACTCCCTGTATGAATATTCAGTTTGCTCACCAGGTAAAATAATTACTAATCTTATACAGTTGTAGACTGTTGGAGAGAAATGAAATGAGCAGCTAATCCAGTTTACCTTTGCATCAGTTTTGATAAATCTCCCCCTGTGTGTTTAGCTACATGCCTCCCAATTTTTATGTCTCATATTTTGAGATTTCTGATACAATTACACTATGATTTTTCTAGTCTGCTAAATTGCACTGGATATCTTTTTAAAACAGGGGAAATTTCAATGGGTTCCATCTAGAGAAGAGCGAGCATACTCGTCCGAGCTTGGTGCTCGTTCGAGTATTAGGGTACTCGTAAGTGCTCGCTGCTCGGACGAGTATCTCGCCATGCTCGAGGAAATGGCAACTTCCGCATCGTGCTTTTTTGGCGCCTATAAACACAGCCAATCACAAGCCAGGAGACTCTACGGTACACCCAGCATCACGTGGGGCCCTTACATGTCGATAGCAGGGGTTGGCTGGCCTGATCAGGTGACCCTGGAATATACTAGTGACTGGCCGCGGTGCTCGGCTCAAATGCCGTCTGGATGTCGTTAGGGATAGAGCTGCTGCGTTTCAGGGACAGTGTTAGGGCCTGCATTTAGTTCTCTGTTAGGCAGGAATCACCCACAAAGAACCCAACAGCCCTTCTAAGGGCTAGAAGAAATTTTTTTTTGTCTCCTGGCTTGGCTGGCTGGCACAAGTAGTGCAGCTATCGCCATATATAACCCCCTTTTTTTATGTTATATCTCAGTGATACAAATCCATTGCACACAGCAGTATGGAACCATTCTGTGTGTCACAGTTCAGCACACTCACTCCAATCCGTATATTCTGTCCAGGTGACACTTTCTGTACGTCACAGAATACAACCAAGTCATTTGCTACCAATAACGTATACAGCTTGATCCTAAAATTCTCTGTGCGACATTTGTCTGGGTCGCAGTCTAAATAGCCACCGTCAGTGGGGTGTCAGTCAGCTCTACGATAGTTTCTGCACGTCACGTTCCAAAAAAAACAAAAATCCAAAACAAAATATACAAAACAAATTAGTTTTTTTGTTGTTTTAGCTCAGTGATACAAATCCATTTCACACAGCTGCGTGTAACCTTTCTGTGTGTCACAGTTCAGCACACTAACTCCAATCCATATATACTGTCCAGGTGACACTTTCTGTACGTCACAGAATACAACCAAGTCATTTGCTACCAATAACGTATACAGCTTGATCCTAAAAATATCTGTGCGACATTTGTCTGGGTCGCAGTCTAAATAGCCACCGTCAGTAGGGTGTCAGTCAGCTCTACGATAGTTTCTGCACGTCACGTTCCAAAAAAAACAAAAATCCAAAACAAAATATACAAAAAATATATTAAAAAAATTAGTTTTTTAGTTGTTTTAGCTCAGTGATACAAATCCATTTTACTCAGCTGCGTGTAACCTTTCTGTGTGTCACAGTTCAGCACACTCACTCCAATCTGTATATTCTGTCCAGGTGACACTTTCTGTACGTCACAGAATACAACCAAGTCATTTGCTACCAATAACGTATACAGCTTGATCCTAAAAATCTCTGTGCGACATTTATCTGGGTCGCAGTCTAAATAGCCACCGTCAGTAGGGTGTCAGTCAGCTCTACGATAGTTTCTGCACGTCACGTTCCAAAAAAAAAACAAAAATCCAAAACAAAATATACAAAAAAATAGTATTTTAGTTGTTTTAGCTCAGTGATACAAATCCATTTTACTCAGCTGCGTGTAACCTTTCTGTGTGTCACAGTTCAGCACACTCACTCCAATCCGTATTTTCTGTCCAGGTGACACTTTCTGTACGTCACTTAATTAAACCAGACTGAACAAGTTTGTGGGTTTCAGTACACCAGGCCCGTTTATTTATTTATTTTTTATATCATACACTTATATACAGAAAATGTTGAACCCCAGGGCTAAGGGTCGAGGACGAGGGCGTCGGCGTGGGCATTCAATTACTGCAGGGGGCAGAGGCCGTGGTCATGGGCAGGGTGAGACAGTACCTGCTGATGAGGGAGCTGTGGAACGCCGCAGAGCTACACTCCCTAGCTTCATGTCTCAACTTACAGGGACACGTGGTAGAGGACTGTTGAAACCACAACAGTGCGAACAGCTGATGTCGTGGATTGCGGACAATGCTTCAAGTAATTTGTCCACCAGTCAGTCTTCCACGCAGTCCACCTACGTTACCCAAGGGAGCACTCCTATGGCTCCTCCACCTCAACCTCCTTCCCCCCAGTCTGCCCCCTCCCAGGAAAATTTGGAATGTGATCCGGCATACTCTCAGGAACTGTTTTCTGGACCCTTCCCAGAGTCACAAACCACTTCTCAGGTTGCTGCTGACCTCGTTCCCGATGCCCAAGTTTTCCAACTGTCGCAGTCTGTGGGTGATGATGATGACAATGTTGAGTTAGTGGAAGAAGTTTGTAAAGAGGTGTCAGACGATGAGGAGACACGGTTGTCAGACAGTGGTGAAGTTGTTGTCAGGACAGGAAGTCCGAGGGGGGAGCAGACTGAGGAATCGGAGGATGATGAGGTGACTGACCCAAGCTGGGTTGATATGCCGAGTGAAGACAGTGCTTCTGAGGCGGAGGCGAGTGCTGCACCAGAACAGGTTGTAAGAGGCAGTGGTGTGGCAAGAGGGAGAAGCAGGGCCAGAGCTGGTGCATCAGCAGCAACTGTTTCATGTAGTGAAGCTCCCGTGGCGAGGCCTAGATGTTCGCAAGTCTGGAGGTTCTTTAAAGAAAGTGAGGATGACCGACGGACTGTGGTGTGCAACCTGTGCCACACCAGGATCAGCAGGGGTGCCACCACTACTAGCCTAACCACCACCAGCATGCGCAGGCATATGAGTGCTAAACACCCCACTCAATGGAACCAAGGCCGTTCACCACCTCCTGCGGGTCACACCACTGCTCCTTCCCCTGTTTCACTCGCTGCCTCTGCTAGTCAACCCCCTGCCCAGGACCCCGGCACGAGCGCATCCCGCTGGAAAACCACACCTTCGCCTCCACGATCCTCCACAGTGTCCACCAACGTGTCCCAGAGCAGCGTTCAGCTGTCTTTACAGCAGACGCTGGAGCGCAAGAGGAAATACAGTTCCACCCACCCACATGCCCAAGCCCTCAACGTCCACATCTCCAAATTGCTTAGCCTGGAGATGCTGCCCTATAGGCTGGTAGAGACCGAGGCCTTTCGCAATCTCATGGCGGTGGCTGCCCCTCAGTATTCGGTCCCCAGCCGCCACTATTTTTCCCGATGTGCTGTCCCAGCCCTACACCAGCACGTGTCAGAGAACATCATCCGTGCCCTGACCAACGCTGTTTCTGAGAAGGTCCACCTAACCACGGACACGTGGACAAGTGCTGCCGGGCAGGGACACTATATCTCACTGACGGCACATTGGGTTAACTTGGTGGAGGCTGGGACAGAGAATGACCCTGGGGCCGCTCATGTACTGCCCACACAGAGGATTGCGGAGCCTACCTCGGTCACGGTCTCTCAGACGTACTATGCCTCCTCCTCCTCCGACCCCTCCTCCTCCTCCAGCGAATTACCATCCGTGGGCACGGCGCCTTCAGTCGGTAGCTCTAGGCGCAGCAACAGTGCCGTGGGTAAGCGCCAGCAGGCGGTGCTCAAACTGCTGAGCTTAGGTGACAAAAGGCACACCGCCCAAGAGCTGTTACAGGGCATCACGGCGCAGACCGATGTGTGGCTGGTACCGCTGAACCTCAAGCCAGGCATGGTTGTGTGTGACAACGGGCGTAACCTGGTGGAGGCTCTGCAACTCGCAGACTGACACATGTGCCATGCCTGGCCCACGTGTTCAATCTCATAGTTCAGCGGTTCCTCAAGACATACCCCAATCTGTCTGATTTGCTCACCAAGGTGCGCCGCATCTGTGCGCATTTCCGCAAGTCGACCACAGATACTGCCACTCTCATGGCAGCGCAGCGCCGCCTACAACTGCCCGCTCACCGACTGTTGTGCAACGTGCCCACGAGATTAAACATGTTATCCAGAGTTTACCAGCAGCGCAGAGCGATTGTAGACTGCCAGATGTCAACTTCCACCAGAACTGGTAGTCAGGTCACTCAGATTCCTCAAGTCTACAATGAGGAGTGGACGTGGATGTCTGATATCTGCCAGGTGTTGACCAACTTTGAGGAGTCAACACAGATGGTCAGCGGCGATGCCGCCATTATCAGCCTCACCATCCCGCTGCTTTGCCTGTTGAAAAACTCACTGCTCAGCATCAAGTCGGATGCTTTGCGCTTGTCACAAGAGACGGTGGAGGAAGACGTCGCTTGATAGCCAGAGCACCCTCCGGTCTGTTTCTCAGCGCGTATCGGAGGAGGGGGATGAGGATGAGGAGGAAGAGGAGGAGAATGTCGGCGAGACAGTAGAGGGTACCAGTGCTCAGTCCTTAACTCTTGAGCATGTATGGGCTGAAGAGGAGGACTTGGAGGAGGAGGAAATGGAGAGTCAGTCCAGTGAGGAGAGGGAATTCTTGCGTGTTGGGACTCTGGCGCACATGGCAGACTTCATGTTAGGCTGCCTATCCCGTGACCCTCGCGTTAGAAGAATTTTTTCAAACACCGATTACTGGGTGTTCACTCTCCTGGACCCACGGTACAAGCAGAACCTTTCCACTCTCATCCCTGCAGAGGAAAGAAGTATGAGAGTGAATAGATATCAACAGGCCCTGGTGCACAAGCTGAAACAATTCTTCCCATCTGACGCCGCTAGCGGCAAAGGGCATGGTTCTGTGGGCCAAGTAGCGGGGGAGAGGAGGCGAGCAGGCAGCTTGTCCAGCACTGGCAGGGGAACGCTGTCCAAGGCCTTTGCCAGTTTTATGTCACCCCAGCAAGACACTGTCACCTGTCCCCAGTCTAGGCAGAGTATGGGGGAGCTGTACAGAAAGATGGTGAGGGAGTACCTAGCTGACCATACCAATGTCCGTAGCGATCACTCTGCTCCATACAACTACTGGGTTTCAAAGCTGGACACGTGGCCTGAACTGGCGCTGTACGCCTTGGAGGTGCTGGCCTGCCCTGCCGCTAGCGTGCTGTCAGAGCGGGTATTCAGTGCAGCTGGTGGCGTCATCACCGATAAGCGTACACGCCTGTCAACTGACAGCGCTGACAGGCTGACACTTATTAAAATGAACAAAGCCTGGATTTCACCGGAATTCAAATCTCCTCCGGGGGAAAGCAGCTAAAGATTTAAATAACTTATGTATCCGATTTCTCTTCTCTACTCCTCCTACTCCTCCTCCATATCGTCTTTGCCTAACGCTGACCAAAAAAACGCCATTTTTCAGAGGTCCAACTGGCACTCTTTTACCACAATTTTTCAGGAGGTCCACCTACAGGCCCTCTGTCCAAACAATTTTTCCGGAGGTCCACCTACAGGCCCTGTCTCCAAACAATTTTTCCGGAGGTCCACCTACAGGCCCTCTCTCCAAACTATTTACCCGGATAGGGGATGTATTAGATATTGTACTGATGTTGTTTGTTTTTCTTCTTTTAATTGCCTCCTGACCTGTGATAGGCAGAGCATGGACACATCCCCTTAGCTGCAGTAGGAAAGACACTCCCCTGACCAGAGCAAGCTCTTTTTCCATTTTCCGCGGTCTAAAAATCCATGAAATATAGGGTCCCAAGATGTATTCGGTATTAAACTGAGAAGAATCGATACTGTACCGGTTGATGCTAGAGTTTTTCCAAATCCATTCGGGCTGTTGTCACCACGACACACGCTAGCCCAGGGGGCACTCCTCTGGATCTTCCAGCGAAACCTCCTTCCCCCCAGCCTGCCCCCCACCTACAGGCCCTCTCTCCAAAAAATTGGGGGACGTATTAGATATTGTACTGATTTTTTTTTAGTTCTTCTTTTAATTGCTTCCTGCGATAGACGGGAATCGAACCTGGGTCAACTGCTTGGGAAGCAGCTATGCTCACCACTTTACCACCAACAGCCACAGCAACTGATAAGAACAGATACTAAACTTGATGTCAGCTGCAGTGCCAGCATGAGCAGTGGTGTCACCTGCAGGCGGTGATGGACCTTCGTTGCACCTAGTTGGGTGCTTCCCTAACATGTGATGGGTATTTGCCTCGCCTTTCTTGGTCTGGGTGAGCACAATTGCCATGAGGGTAACCACCAGGCTGTTGCCTGAGAATTTAGGGTAATGGTGGGATTAGGCAGCCTCAGAGACATCCATGCATGCTGCCCCTGCTGTTTCCTGTCCATTTCCGTGGTGTTTCCATCATTTTCTGATGTTTCCAGGTTTTTACCCAGCCTTCCCTAGGGAGAGCCTTGGTCCCCTGCAAAAAATGCTCGAGTCTTCCATTGACTTCAATGGGGTTCGTTATTCGAAGCGAGCACTCAAGCATCGGGAAAAGTTCGACTCGAATAACGAGCACCCGAGCATTTTAATGCTCGCTCATCTCTAGTTCCATCCTTTCTTTATCCAAATAGGTGCAAAATTCAGCTCATATTAATCTTATGACATATCATAATGGGGCCAGAGCTCAGTTTTTCTGCTACAGAAACTTCTGCTTCACTTTAAATACTTGAAGGGGTTGCTCGACCTAGGAACCGACAGCCCCAATGTTCTCAAGTTCAGAGCCTGTACCAGCACCTCTAAAATACATAAAATAAAGTACACACTATCATGCAAAAGCAAACACTATGGAGGAGATGTATCAAAACTGGTGCAAAGGAAATTTTACTTAGTTGTGCATAGCAACCAATTCAGAGTTCCTTTGGAAAATGAAAGATGGAATCTGATTGATTGCTATGGACTACTAAGCCATTTTTTCATTACATCAGTTTTGATAAATCTCCCCCTATATGTAGCAGCACACTGATCCATGCGCAGAGACAAGATGCAAACATATCAATATCATTACTTATTCAAGTTCTTTGCACATATTTTTGGTCAAAAGTGTTCCTGGCCCATCTATCAATGGCAAGGTAGCAAGCTGACTTTAATAATAATAATAAAAAAGTCACTTAGGGAGAGTTAACATCACTGTTCATTTCCCATGCTTCTTATCTGTATAAAGAACAGAAAATTAAAGAAATACAGTACTTGCGGGACTTTTTTTCAATCTAAAAAACAAAACTCAGGTAGAAATAGCTCAAACGGATGCCAAATGTGAATAACTGATTCACAAGATCTGTTTTCTTTATTTTTCTGTTCTTCTAACAGATCGAAAGAGCAGAAAAATAATGGTGATGTGAACTCTCCCATACTTGTACATAATCCAACCATTCCCACATCACTGCCCTGTTCTCTACCATTTCAGATCCCCGCCAGACCAAAAGTGGCTTGGTCCCATCACTGCTGTGGTCAGTCACTGCTTGCATATATGCTAGAACAGAACTTTGCTAGCATGTCACTAGCAGTCACATGCTGTTCTAGCACATACGTAGGATCATTGAGGCCAGTCATTGGTTGTAGTGGGCACAGGACTAAGCTACTTCCAGCCCAGTTGGAACTGGAAGCTGCCAGGAATGGGACAGAGGTGTGAGAACAGTAGGACAACAAATAGGTGTTTGTTTGTTTTTTAAACTGGATGCAGGTTACAAACTACTGGGATTGTCAGCTCCTATGCTAGACCACCCCTTTTATTCGCCATTAATCATTCTGTGCAAGCTATTGTCACTGCAATTTAGGACAAGTCCCAAACTAGGAGACTATACTTGTCTGTGGGATTCAAATTATGTTAATAAGCTTTCCCCAGGTGCCAGGGGATGCGGCCGGCCTAAAGAATCAGAATACCCAGACAGTTATGTAGCTGGTCAAACGATCTAGCCACCCCCTTTAGCCATCAATTTTAATATATCCAATCACAAGCATACAAGTATCTATCAAAGCAAATAATCAGAAAACATAATGCTATGAAAAATGACACATAGACATACATATATTACTCATCTATCTTGAAAATTCCATGCCCAAATATATCAAATTCAGCTAAATTCCTCATTTTACAGTGCTTAGCTAACTTCCTATAACAAATCAAGTGATGGTGACTCATATTTCTCAATCAGCATAAAGCTGCAGAAAATTGAGATTAATACAGAAGATGTAGACTATTTGATAATCACATTCAATTTAGCACAATTCTGTTCATCAACTACTTAATTTCTTTCACACTAGAATACATACATACCAGGTATAATTTGTATTACTAATCTTTTTTCAGCTTAAAATCCAAAGACCATCTCTTGAGAGAAAGACCCAGGCCACTGATCAATGACGAGTCAGCAAACTACTTTATGTCACTTGAACAAGCCAACATTCACAGTATGATGAATATGATGATAAATGGATTTATGGGGTGAAACTCCACAAATTAGAATGGCTAATCTGGTTTATTAATATGTTCTTCATCAACATTTTCTCTGAATGACTTTATTCTGTGGGGCTCCATCAACAACTCAATGATTCTGCCCCTCCACCCAGCCACAGGATCTGAACTACATCACTGAAAAAAGGAGTCCATATCCAAGGATATGCGTGCATACATCTGGGCAGAACTGGAATACCACCTAGACATCTGCTATGTCGCCAGCTGAGCTTATGTTGAACATTTATAGTGTATAAATAAAAGTGGATATGTCTTTTCAGGTAAATAAATTTTTGTCATTTTTACTCCATTATGCCTCATACAATTTGGAACCATTCTTTTTTAATCATCCTATATTCTGCTAATGGCAGGTCTTATGTGAAACAACTCTTTTAAAATGCAGCTGTAGGACAATTAATGCCCGGCATGGGTCATGCTCATGGTGCCCCAGTCAAACAACTTTTGCCTGGTAAAACAACAGCCAGTCTGCAGTGGATACAGCAGGAGAATATGAGGATTAGGCAGAGTTCACACTTCAGTTAATTGGTCAGTTATTTCCATGAGTTATTGGGAGCCAAATCCAGTAGTGATGCCTACTCAAGGATAAGGTATAATGTAAAGATGTAAATGATGTAAAGATCACTGATGGTAATAACTGAACAAAAAACTGAAATATGAACTCGGCCTTAGTCTTACCAGTAATACAGCTTTAACAGATCCTCCATGACAGCACCACCAAAGGAGTTGCCCATTGTACCTAGTAGGGACAGGAAAATCTGACAGTATAAAAGCCCCTCCCACTCATTCCACCGCCAGTGATTTATAAATTAAACCGACACAAAACATGCTTCAGGAATGTAATTTATAGCATACAAAATAGGGAAAGAAACCCATGTTGCTGTCATGGTGGATTCGTATAAACTGTATTCTAATATTCCAATCCAAATAAATAGCTGAGGGCGTGGCAACAGCTTGAAGGACACTTCTTCCAAAACAATGTTCATCATTAAAAAGAAGGTCCAGACGGTAATGTTTTTTGAATATATGAAGACTTGTTCAAGTTTTTGCTCTGCAGATCCGATCAATAGGTCTGCAGGCCCACTCATCCCAAGAAACCGACAAAGATCTGGTAAAATGAGCACTGTTTGTTCCGAAGGTTCCTTTCCTTCAATCTGGTAAGCTTCTTCTTATTTCTGATCCATCTCGAAATGGTGACTTTTAATTATATTTTTGCCCTATTGGTTCCCTTAAATTGTAAGAAGAGATGGTGATACTGAGCTGGGGAAAGTTCAGTATCTACAGACACAGAGCAACTGGTCATACTCCATTACGTAGAAACAAACAGAAGGCTTATCAGACCTCAGAATAGGGTGACCCAGCATTATATGGACACCAAAACTCTTACTGATGTCCTGGCCTCCAAGAGTAAAAGCGCTTTACAGGTTTCGTCCCCACAGACATCAGTGACACCAACTGGAAGAGGAGCAGAGCACATGAAGATGTGCTCCACAAAGGAGACTGGAGCCAGCCCAGCAAAACTCCCCTGGAGTGCTGGAGGGCAGCAATCCTGCCAGAAACAGGGACAGAGCTGGCTGATAACAGAAGGAGGAAGGTAATAAAGCCCCAGGCGATTCCAGCTCCTGCTGTCTCCAGATAGCATCTTTTAAGTTTGCCCTACAGTAAGGACAGGAAAACAATGGTGGTGGGAGGAGGGGAAGGGGCTTTTAACCTCTTTTGTTTTCCTGTTCCTATTAGCTACAATGGGCAATGTGTGTGGTGTGCTGTCATGGAGATGTAGGTAGAGATGTAGTATACATGGTGGACATTTAGATGATAGTGGCTGGCTTTATCAGACAGCCACTTTAATTATGGACATAAACAACTTGGGTCTTTTCCTCAGACAATCTCAATTAGCAGCCAGCTGAAGAGATTATTTAATTACAGTATGTGGTGAGCTCCTCCAATAGGTCTTCCAGTCTGGAGAAGAGACAAGCAGTACAAAGGCCTGGGGAGCTAGGACCTCTAACAATATGTATGGTATGAATTGTGACTTGTGCTTTGGGGAACTGAGTTGTAGACCCAGGTCCTGTTAGTGAGGGACAAACTACTGTGTAGTTAGTGGCTGGGTGGGCAGGATATCTGTTGTATCCTGTGTTGGAAATGTACACCGATTGCTGTGGAAAGTACATATGTATACTGTGTGTATATATATATATATATATACACTCACCGGCCACTTTATTAGGTACACCATGCTAGTAACGGGTTGGACCCCCTTTTGCCTTCAGAACTGCCTCAATTCTTCGTGGCATAGATTCAACAAGGTGCTGGAAGCATTCCTCAGAGATTTTGGTCCATATTGACATGATGGCATCACACAGTTGCCGCAGATTTGTCGGCTGCACATCCATGATGCGAATCTCCCGTTCCACCACATCCCAAAGATGCTCTATTGGATTGAGATCTGGTGACTGTGGAGGCCATTTGAGTACAGTGAACTCATTGTCATGTTCAAGAAACCAGTCTGAGATGATTCCAGCTTTATGACATGGCGCATTATCCTGCTGAAAGTAGCCATCAGATGTTGGGTACATTGTGGTCATAAAGGGATGGACATGGTCAGCAACAATACTCAGGTAGGCTGTGGCGTTGCAACGATGCTCAATTGGTACCAAGGGGCCCAAAGAGTGCCAAGAAAATATTCCCCACACCATGACACCACCACCACCAGCTTGAACCGTTGATACAAGGCAGGATGGATCCATGCTTTCATGTTGTTGACGCCAAATTCTGACCCTACCATCCGAATGTCACAGCAGAAATCGAGACTCATCAGACCAGGCAACGTTTTTCCAATCTTCTACTGTCCAATTTCGATGAGCTTGTGCAAATTGTAGCCTCAGTTTCCTGTTCTTAGCTGAAAGGAGTGGCACCCGGTGTGGTCTTCTGCTGCTGTAGCCCATCTGCCTCAAAGTTCGACGTACTGTGCGTTCAGAGATGCTCTTCTGCCTACCTTGGTTGTAACGGGTGGCAATTTGAGTCACTGTTGCCTTTCTATCAGCTTGAACCAGTCTGCCCATTCTCCTCTGACCTCTGGCATCAACAAGGCATTTCCGCCCACAGAACTGCCGCTCACTGGATGTTTTTTCTTTTTCGGACCATTCTCTGTAAACCCTAGAGATGGTTGTGCGTGAAAATCCCAGTAGATCAGCAGTTTCTGAAATACTCAAACCAGCCCTTCTGGCACCAACAACCATGCCACGTTCAAAGGCACTCAAATCACCTTTCTTCCCCATACTAATGCTCGGTTTGAACTGCAGGAGATTGTCTTGACCATGTCTACATGCCTAAATGCACTGAGTTGCCGCCATGTGATTGGCTAATTAGAAATTAAGTGTTAACGAGCAGTTGGACAGGTGTACCTAATAAAGTGGCCGGTGAGTGTATATATATATATATATATATATATATATATATATATATATACAGTACAGACCAAAAGTTTGGACACACCTTCTCATTCAAAGAGTTTTCTGTATTTTCATGACTATGAAAATTGTAGATTCACACTGAAGGCATCAAAACTATGAATTAACACATGTGGAATTATATACTTAACAAAAAAGTGTGAAACAACTGAAAATATGTCTTATATTCTAGGTTCTTCAAAGTAGCCACCTTTTGCTTTGATTACTGCTTTGCACACTCTTGGCATTCTCTTGATGAGCTTCAAGAGGTAGTCACCTGAAATGGTTTTCACTTCACAGATGTGCCCTGTCAGGTTTAATAAGTGGGATTTCTTGCCTTATAAATGGGGTTGGGACCATGAGTTGTGTTGGGCAGAAGTCAGGTGGATACACAGCTGATAGTCTTACTGAATAGACTGTTAGAATTTGTATTATGGCAAGAAAAAAGCAGCTAAGTAAAGAAAAACGAGCGGCCATCATTACTTTAAGAAATGAAGGTCAGTCAGTCCGAAAAATTGGGAAAACTTTGAAAGTGTCCCCAAGTGCAGTCGCAAAAACCATCAAGCGCTACAAAGAAACTGGCTGACATGAGGACCGCCCCAGGAAAGGAAGACCAAGAGTCACCTCTGCTGCGGAGGATAAGTTCATCCGAGTCACCAGCCTCAGAAATGGCAGGTTAACAGCAGCTCAGATTAGAGACCAGGTCAATGCCACACAGAGTTCTAGCAGCAAAGACATCTCTACAACAACTGTTAAGAGGAGACTGTGTGCAGCAGGCCTTCATGGTGGAAACCACTGCTAAGGACAAGCAAGAAGCAGAAGAGAAGACAAGGAATGGACATTAGACCAGTGGAAATCTGTGCTTTGGTCTGATGAGTCCAAATTTGAGATCTTTGGTTCCAACCACCGTGTCTTTGTGCGACGCCTAAAAGGTGAACGGATGGACTCTACATGCCTGGTTCCCACCGTGAAGCATGGAGCAGGAGGTGTGATGGTGTGGGGGGGCTTTGTTGGTGACACTGTTGGGAATTTATTCAAAATTGAAGGCATACTGAACCAGCATGGCTACCACAGCATCTTGCAGCAGCATGCTATTCCATCCGGTTTGCGTTTAGTTGGACCATCATTTATTTATCAAGAGGACAATGACCCCAAACACACCTCCAGGCTGTGTAAGGGCTATTTGACCAAGAAGGAGAGTGATGGGGTGACCAGATGACCTGCCCTCCACAGTCACCAGACCTGAACCCAATCGAGATGGTTTGGGGTGAGCTGGACCGCAGAGTGAAGGCAAAAGGGCCAACAAGTGCTAAGCATCTCTGGGAACTCCTTCAAGACTGTTGGAATACCATTTCAGGTGACTACCTCTTGAAGCTCATCAAGACAATGCCAAGAGTGTGCAAAGCTGTAATCAAAGCAAAAGGTGGCTACTTCGAAGAACCTAGAATATAAGACATATTTTCAGTTGTTTCACACTTTTTTGTTAAGTATATAATTCCACATGTGTTAATTCATAGTTTTGATGCCTTCAGTGTGAATCTACAATTTTCATAGTCATGAAAATACAGAAAACTCTTTGAATGAGAAGGTGTGTCTAAACTTTTGGTCTGTACTGTATATATATATACAGTGTCTTGTGATTAAGTATGCGGCCCCCTGGAACTTTTCAAACTTTTGCCACATTTCAGGTTTCAAACAAAAAGATATAACATTTTAAATTGTTGGTGAAAAATCAATAACAAGTGGGTCACAATTGTGAAGTGGAACGAAATTTATTGGATCATTTAAACTTTTTATGTAATAATAAAACTGAAAAGTGGGGCGTGCAAAATTATTCGGCCCATTTACTTTCAGTTCAGAAAACTCCAGAAGTTCATTGAGGATCTCTGAATGATCCAATGTTGTCCTAAATGACTGATGAAGATAAATAGAATCCACCTGTGTGTAATCAAGTCTCCGTATAAATGCACCTGTTCTGTGATAGTCTCAGGGTTCTGTTTAAAGCACAGAGATCATCATGAAGACCAAGGAACACACCAGGCAGGTCCGTGATACTGTTGTGGAGAAGTTTAAAGCCAGATTTGGATACCAAAAGATTTCCCAAGCTTTCCCAAGGAGCACTGTGCAAACAATCATATTGAAATGGAAGGAGTATCAGACCACAGCAAATCTACCAAGACCCAGCCGTCCCTCTAAACTTTCATCTCAAACAAGAAGACTGATCAGAGATGCAGCCTAGAGGCCCATGATCACTATGGATGAACTGCAGAGATCTATAGCTGAGGTGGCAGAGTCTGTACATAGGACAACAATCAGTCGGACACTTCACAAATCTGGCCTTTATGGAAGAGTGGCAAGAGGAAAGCCATTTCTCAAAGATATCTATAAAAAGTCTCATTTACAGTTTGCCACAAGCCACCTGGGAGACACACCAAACATGTGGAAGAAAGTGCTCTGGTCAGATGAAACCAAAATCGAACTTTTTGGAAACAATGCAAAACGATATGTTTGGCATAAAAGCAACACAGCTCATCACCCTGAACACACCATCCCCACTGTAGAACATGGTGGTGGCAGCATCATGGTTTGGGCCTGCTTTTCATCAGCAGGGACAGGGAAGATGGTTAAAATTGATGGGAAGATGGTGGCGCAACAAAGTATTAATGCAAGGGGGCCGAATAATTTTGCACGCCTCACTTTTCAGTTTTATTATTACAAAAAAAGTTTAAATGATCCAATAAATTTCGTTCCACTTGACAATTGTGACCCACTTGTTGTTGATTCTTCACCAAAAATTTATGATGTTATATCTTTTTGTTTGAAGCCTGAAATGTGGCAAAAGGTTGAAAAGTTCCAGGGGGTCGAATACTTTCACAAGGCACTGTATATATATGTATACCGTATATAGCAGCAGGTAGAAGGACAGAGGCAATGGAGACAGAAAGTATAGCAGATCATGATCCACATCCCACACCGCTACTTCCAGGTTGCAGCAAGTTAACTGCAGGCTTTGCTTGAATACAGGAGGTTGGTGAAAGTAGGCTGCCTGCCTCAGTAGGTCCACAGGCTGCTTCCCACTCAGAAGCAGTCTATGAATACAGTGGATCCCTAATTAAAATCTTCCATTGATTGTGGTATGTGACTGTCTTCTGTTAAGCTGCCCATACACATTAGTTGTAAAGATTAACTGGGAACTGACAACACTCTATTGTCAATTAGGGCCTACAACTGTACAGCAGTAAACTGGGTATGCTGCATTTGTTTGTGTCTTGTTACCCCTTCTGCTAGAATAGTTTATACAAGAGTGAGTTCAAAATTATCCCTGCTCTGGCTGTACAATTTATTTTAATTAACTTACAGAAAATCTCACCAGTCACTGCTGTTCAGATTTAAACGTGTTACATCAGTTCATTTGTGACTGTGGTGTGAGAAACAATGCCTGCCCCACTTCAGATTTGCATGAAAGAAGAGCCGTGTGCAGTGATTGTTTTTTTCTGGTCCGAGGGTGTGTCTGGTGCTTATATTTGTTGAAGACTTTGTGCACGGTTTAGAGAAAGTGTTTTGTTATGAAGTAGTGTGTATGAATGCATATGGAAGTTTAAGGAAGATGCACACATGTAAGCCATGAAGGAGCCAAATGCTCGTCCACCTCCACAAATGATTACAACATTGAGCACGCATGTGAACTCATTCTGTTGGATAGACGGCAATGGCAATGGATTATGTGTTTTCTGAAACATGATTAAAATAAATTCTATACCCAGAGTGTGGATAAGTTTTGGCTCACCCTGGCATGTATGGCAAGCGTTACCATAAAGCATAAATAGGGAGGTTGTATTGCAAAACAGGGCCAAATCCTACTGCCCAAATATTTATTACAGCTAAGTGAACCAATAGCTAGAATACTGGAACCCCTTTTCCCCTATGTAATCTTCTTTATATACAGTATGTTTAACCTTACAAATGCTGACAAAATGTTGTTGTAAAGTATACAATGTACAATTCTATCATATCAAAAAAATTGAGAGGCAGATTGAAATTAATATGCTTATTTTTATTTATTAAAATTGGCAGGTATATTAATAAGGCCTTTGACATATTATGCTAAAATCACAGTATCATATTTTAAAGTTTCAATGTGTTGTTGTAGACCATAAGCACCACTGCACATTTAGAAGTGATTCCGATCTATAGTCCAATGTCTGCAGTTATACAGAGTCATAGAAGGTTTATGCTCATTAGATATGCAAATGTAAAACAAAACAACACGTCTGAAAAAGGCAGCATTGTGTCATTTGAGGATAGGATTGATACAGTATTTAGCATTTAAATAAAGTTATGTACAGTATGTCGAGTTCAGAGTCATGTACATTCATAATCAACTATGCCTTGCAATCACTAGACAATCTTTGTTCTTTGCACATTAAATATATCTCAATTTTAGACATTCAACTAAAATATAATTGAAATATCATAATTTTATTCAGAAGTCATTCCTGTATTGAAGGAGTCCTTTTTGATTTCTGGTCGTTTTATCTTGACCTAGAGGAAAAGAAATTATATCATTGGAAAGGATTGCAAAAAGTCACCAAATCACCATATACCACTGAAAATTATGTGTATTTTTTTTACTTCTGTATTACCATAGTATTGTCATTGAAGTGTACATTTTCACTGTATTGAAAAATGTCGTTTTCAATAAAAATGATTGTCTCCAAAAATGGATCATTTGACATAAATACCTTTCTCAATCAATTATACATCATTAAAGGGGTATTCTCATCTTAGACAATGGGGGCATATATCGCTAGGATATGCCCCCATTGTCTTATAGGTGTGGGTCCCACCGCTGGGACCCGCACCTATATCCAGAACGGAGCGGGGAGCGCTGCGCCTGGAGGACCCCGGGTTTCCGGGGGTCCGGCCACCACCAGGCGCAGGTCCCCGCTCCGCTCATAGAAATGAATGGGAGCTGGGCCGTGCATGCGTGGTGCGCTCCCATTCATTTCTATGGAGCTGACGGAAGTAGCCGAGCCAGCGCTCGGCTATTTTCGGCGGCCCCATAGAAATGAATGGAGGGTGGCTGCGCATGCGCAGTGCTCCCTCATTCAGTTCGGGGGCTCTGTTCTGGATATAGGTGCGGGTCCCAGAGGTGGGACCTGCACCTATAAGACAATGGGGGCATATCCTAGAGATCTGCCCCATTGTCTAAAATGAGAATAACCCTTTAATAGCTATTTAAACCTGGAATTCCCAACAAACACATTTTTCTAGCACTTTTTTTTTATACTGTTCATATGCTCTGACTGGAACATCTGTATACCAAAGACTCTGACATTAAACCCTCTAGTGGGCCCCAGGACTGTATTTCTAAGTCATGCTGCTCTAGGCAATGACATCAAATTTGTTCCAATGTAGACAAGGTGCCTGAGGACATAGATATAGAAGAAAACAGGGACATAACTTGAAACTAATTAGGTTCCATAGCAAACTAAATTTACCACCCTACAGCCCACATCAGACCCCTTAAATTAATCAGAATGATAAAAACAATCCTACTAAATTATTCAGGCCACTGACCAGTGCCCTAGATTACTCAGACTCCACATTGAACCCTCTAAATGAGGGGTACACAACCTTTCCTGGTTGGGGGCCACATTGTCAGGCCGAAGGAATCCCAGGGGCCAAAAATAAAAGTTAAAGGGGTGTTACCAACTGAAATACTGTATTTATGGCGTATTGTACATATAGTATATACTAGAAATGCCTGGCTACACCTCCAGGATTCCGATGAAAAATGCATGTGAGCAGCCACAAGACTAGACATACATGTCTGTTAGCAGATGGTTGGGGGCCGCACATAATGGTATTGAGGGCCACAGGTTGTGCACCCCTGCTCTAAATTAATTGAATCCCAGATAAGACCTCTAAATTAAAGAGCTTGTCTGTACTTCTAATATTAAAGGGAATCTGTCACCTGGATAATCGCTATTGAAGTAAAGCCATGGCCTAATAGCAATTAGTACCTTATTTCCAGATTTGCCTTTGTTTCAGCAATAGGTGTTTTCTATCTTCTGAAAATCCAGTTTATTTGGTAGGCAAATGACCCAGTAAGGTGCTTCTTGCAAGAGTGACGCCTCTCCGGGCACCTTACCGGCTCATTTGCATACCAAATAAACTGGATTTTCAGAAGATAGAAAGCATCTATTGCTGAAACAATGGCAAATCTGGAAATGAGGTACTAAGTGCTATTAGGCCATGGCTTTATTTCAATAGCGATTATCCTGGTGACAGATTCCCTTTAATGACCTATCCTCAGGATAGGTCATCAATATCAGATCGGCGGCATCAGACACCTGGCACCCCTGCCGACTGCACGCGCCGTCTCCCCTCTCTCTTCTCATTTACCGCTGCTTTGCCATACACAGTAGCAGCAGGAAGAGAGACGGGAAACGGCACATGCGCACTGTGCGTGGTGTCTCCTCATACAGTTGATTGGTAGGGGTGCTGGGTGTCAGATCCCTGCCGATCTGATATTGGTGACCTATCCTGAGGATAGGTCATAAATAGTAAAAGATGACAACAACATGCAATGGTAAAAGTGTATATGGGTCATTTCTTGATTTCTGTGATAATTTTTTTTTACTGTTTCGTTCCTCCACTGCAATGTCTCCACTGTTTCCCCTAATAGTCTTTAGTCCTAGTTCTTGTAGCCTATCAGAGGCCGGTGTCATCGCTGCCTGAGCTGAGCTGCATAGAGCTCAGGGCACAGACTAGAAGAGTTCTGTGTCTTCCACTGCATGGCTGACAGCAGAATGGAGGTAAGTATTTCAGTTTATTATTTTTATTTTGCAGCATGCTGTTGGGCCACAATAAGGTGGGAATCATTATTTTGTAGCTGGAGAAAGCACTATGGGGGCATTGGGGCTGTAAAAAGGAAAATTTTTGTACTGGAAACATTATAAGGGGGTATTTTTGTACAGGCACAAATTATAAGGGGAATTATTACTGCTGGGGGCACTATAGGGGCATTATTACTTATGTCTTTAACAGTAAGTCTGGATGGAAGGGGTTAGGTTAAGAAATTGGCATGGTGGGGCACCATTTCAGTTTTCACCTCAGGCAGCGGACTAGGTGCATCCCTGATTGCTCTACATTCAGGGCAGAAGAAACAGATCTCTGTAATATGCAGCTCAAAGGTCTCCACCAGGATATATAACATGCTGTTTGTGCATACAAATGAAATACTCCAACAACAAATGTTTCTACTGTGCTCAGGAGCAACCCATTAAGAAGCTAGTAGGGTTCATTAACTAATATAAATAAGACTAAATTGTCAAAAAATTCAAAAAAAGTGAACCCAAACATAATTATTATAGTTCTACCACTATATACCAATAATAAAGAAATTAAGTTGTACTGTTATTTTGATGATGTAACATATTAGTTATCATACCTCTACCAAGCTATTGACTTTGTCAAGGTGTGGTTTCCAGTTGACCAAATCTGGAGAATTTTTATTGTCTTCGTCTAGTACTTCTGGTTCTCCAAGCCGCTCGAAGGCTAAGAACATGGATTAACATGATAAGACATATGAGCTACCAATATATATATATATATATATATATATATATATATATATATATATATATATACATATACACAAACATACATACATAACAACATAAGATATGTACTTACATGAAAATAGAGATGTTTTCCAGCTAAACCGAGACTGGTATGATCTGATTAAGAAAATACAATAAATAATATATTATTTAGTAGAATATATTAGATGATAAGAGAAAAAAAACAGGAAAAAAGTTAAATCAAACTGAGTTAAGCCTCATTCACACACCAGTATTTTGGTCAGTGATTTCCATCATGATTGTGAGCCAAAACCAGGATTGGAGCCTCCACAGACATAAGTTATAAGGTAAAGATCTGCACCTGTTCTGTGCTTAGAGCCGCACCTAGTTTTGGCTCAAAATCACTGATGGAAATCATTGACCAAAACAATGATGTGTGAATAAGGCACAAGGCAGTGTTCATATGGCAGTAAAAAAAATAGCATTTAGCAGGAGCCAAGATTGACTTTTCTACATGTTACAATAAAAGGATGGCCTATCCTGTGTTCTTACCCTATAACAGATCCATCAACAGGACATGCTCCCTATTGTTATATCTGGCCTCCACTGCACTAGGGGAGAGACCAGCACATCACTCATACAACAAGCAAATATTAATAAACTCTCCTCCAAATGTTTAAAGAGGACATTTCACCACTCCTGACATGCCTGTTTTAATAGTTTCATGAATACCCCATGTGATAAAAATTCCAGTGGGGGGGGGGGGGTTGTACCTGCACAGTCTGAAAATGGCAGCACTGATTGGAAGGAGTGAGTCTGTGCAGGTACACACCCTGACTGGTTACCTCCCTTTTGTATCCTTACTGAAGGCTAATAGCAAATCAATTATAACTTCTAGTACAAATAATAAAGGAATTGCACAACATAGAACCATAAGAATAGATTTTCCAGAATTGATATTACATGGAGAATGCATGAAGCTATTAAAACAGGCATGTCAGGAGTGGTGAAAGGTCCTCTTTAAAATGGTAAAATAGCTGATGGACATGCTGTCTGTACCATTTTTTTTATTATATACATTTACCTATTATTATAAAAGAAAAATGATTTATGCATGTGCCTCTATAAATACATTTGTATAATCTTGAACACGTGAATGTGATTACTATGACTGGCGTAAGAAATGCCAATGTAAGGGCCATAGCGGCTAATACATTCAATATTTCATATAAAATTGCATTCTTATAACAAAATGTTATTTTCTTGTTTCCTGAAAATGTACATTTGATATAATAGTTGTTGTCACTTACTCATCTATATCACCATCATTATGTTCTCTCTTTCTATACCACCGTACTCCAAACCAGATTCCCAGGAGCAGCAGAAGAAGGAAGGCCAAAGATCCAAATAATATGCCAAAGAATGCATTCAGGTTCATAGAGAGATTTTCACAATGTGGTCCAGATGTGATATATATTGAGAAGGGTTTACAACTGAAATAAGAAAAATGCAAAAAATATAGTCTTGTATTTATGTATGATGTCATGAGTATAAGAGCTAAACTACTGTAATAATTAATAATTATACATATATAGTAACATAGTTTCTAAGGCTGAAAAACACATCCATCCAGTATAGCCTGTTGTCCTGCAAGTTTATCCAGGGAAAGGCAAAAAAACCCATGAGGTAGAAGCCAATTTTCCTTATTTCAGACAGGTCTAGTCATCCTGCTTATACACTACATACATTCACATTACATGATTATTTTCCACCTTGAATCACTAGAGTTCAAACAATGATCTACTTGTCTAAATGCAGCATTAGCTCATTAAGAAAACAACTGCAGCAAATCAATAGCCTTTGAAAAGCAATTGACTTAAGGCGGGTTTAGACGGGCTGATGGAGCGGCCGATTGTTGGGAAGGAAGCGTAACTTTCAGACAGCCGGCTGCTTGTTCAGTGAAGGAGACCGCTCTTTTACATGCAGTGATCTCCTTCACAGTATGAGGACAAGGGATCACTATAGAGATCCATTATCCTCATACAGAATCATTGTTTCTGGGCAGCAGATGGCTGTTTAAATGGCACAATCTGCTCCCCAGAAATGATGACTGTTGGTGATCAGCAGCACATTTAGATGGCCAGATTATCGGTAATGAGCATTCACAGAAATGGTCGTTCCCGATAATCTGGGCAATTATTGGTTCGCCTTTTATCCCTTTTTCCAGTAACATAGTTTGTAAGGCCGAAAAAAAATACATCTGTCCATCCAGTTCAGCCTGTTTTCCTACAAGTTGATCCAGAGGAAGGCAAAAAAAACCCCTGTGAGGTAGAAACCAATTTTCCTCACTTTAGGGGGAAAAATTCCTTCCCGACTCCAATCAGGCAATCAGAATAACTCCTTGCTCTAGTGCTCTAGCTCTACCATATTTCTCTATGCTACCCAATCTCTGGTTTAGATGTATTTGATGTTAGTTTACTGTACTGCTGTATGCTGTATAATTCGATTTCATTACTGTTTTAGAGAACTTTTTGTAATTCTGTTTTAAGACAAAGGTTTTTAACATAAAATACTTTAACATGAAAGCATAACGACGTACCTGCAGCTAAAAGTTCCATTAACAATCAGACAGATGCCTTCATTCTGACAGTATGTACCCATGGCACACTTTGAGACACACTGCAAGCTCGTACGATTCAGGTCATATCCGTTATTAGAACAATTGGCGTACTTTGCCAACTCTTGTATAGTCACTATGGGAAAAAACAACAGCTATGAAACAAAGTAATGCAGGCAATTATAAGACCTTTATGAGATATCTGGGTGACTGGCCTTTATAAATTACACCACAGTAAAACTGGATGGTTTTTGTATGACAAGAAAAACCTACTACTCATACTACCCCCAATAAGGGGACAGCATGAAACATGCTCAACACAAATAATATAAAATAATATAAATTTTTATTACAAAAATAATTAATAAAAAGTATACATGAATCATCTCCAAATATAAAAAATAGAGGGTCATACAGTGTAGGTGGGAGGCATGGGCCGTAGAAGTCACCCTCCCAAACTAGATGTTAAACATGTCATTGGGTAAAGCAGATACATAAGTACATGAGCCTATAGAGCTCAAACATCTCCAGGGTAATGTACAACCAGCACACAATGCCACCTAATGCAATATAAAGCACGGGTAAAAAAACCTATAGGTCATAAATATGTCCCTGATACAACATCAACTAGGAATAAATCTTACCCAAAGACATGATTAGGCAGGGGGGGCCGCCACAAAGCCCACTAGAAGGGTCCTCAACGCGCGTTTCGCACAGAAAGGCTTCGTCAGGAGGAAGCCTTTCTGTGCGAAACGCGCGTTGAGGACCCTTCTAGTGGGCTTTGTGGCGGCCCCCCTGCCTAATCATGTCTTTGGGTAAGATTTATTCCTAGTTGATGTTGTATCAGGGACATATTTATGACCTATAGGTTTTTTTACCCGTGCTTTATATTGCATTAGGTGGCATTGTGTGCTGGTTGTACATTACCCTGGAGATGTTTGAGCTCTATAGGCTCATGTACTTATGTATCTGCTTTACCCAATGACATGTTTAACATCTAGTTTGGGAGGGTGACTTCTACGGCCCATGCCTCCCACCTACACTGTATGACCCTCTATTTTTTATATTTGGAGATGATTCATGTATACTTTTTATTAATTATTTTTGTAATAAAAATTTATATTATTTTATATTATTTGTGTTGAGCATGTTTCATGCTGTCCCCTTATTGGGGGTAGTATGAGTAGTAGGTTTTTCATTGATTTTCCTTGCTCTTAGTTTATTATTTGAGGCTATTGTGGTTTTTCAATTTGTATGACAAGAGCCTGTTGCAGGGTACTTTAAGAATAAGATGGCAATCTATCTGCAATGTATTGCTGATAAGTAGTCAGAGCATAATGAACCACATACAGCTTTTCTTCTGTTCTTGCTTGAGTGACAGAAAAGAAAATGGATGGATGCTCAACTGAAATAATTTCATACTTTGTGGTGCTTGCTATAACATATAATAAAGCATCATATTAATCCTTCCACAGGCGGGCCTCCACTAGAATAGAGGCTCATGGAGAGTGTGTGGGAAATTAGCTGCTAAAACTTTAAAACAGAAAGAGCCTGAAACTTTCATAGCATATCTCACATTATTTTTCTGTCCCTTAAGTCTTAGCCAGGGGTGCACCTAGCCTTTTTGCTGCCTGAGGCAAAAACTGAAACGGCACCCTTCCTTCCCCAATGCCAATTTCTTAACCTAACCCCTTCCTTTCAGCCCATGGCCCTTTGGCTGCCCCTCTCTTTCCCCTACCTGGTGCTGACTGAGGCGATTGGCTCACCTGGCCTTATTGATGGTGCAGCCCTGGTCTTAGCCCTCCATACACACCAGTCCTGAGTCAAGCCAAGAGTAAAGCATAAGCAGAAGGTCATGATGGCATGCAACACACTATGGCCTCCTAATTAGTTCATTTGGATGTAGCCTGCCATCACTGAACGGAGCTGAAAGGTAACCTGAACCTCACTCAGTTTGCAGCTCCCTAGACTGACCTTGCTGCCAGTCTGAAAGTTGCTAGTAAGGTCAGCATGAAAATAAATTAGAAAAATTTCTAAAAATTTCTCTTTTTTTTTTTTGTCATTGACATAGCCCCTAAAATGAGGACAATTAGCTTCTATCTCATGAGGGTTGGACTGGATGACACATGGCTTTTTTCAGCCTTATAAACTATATCAGGCTGAACAGGACAGACGTATTTCTTTTTCAGCCTCGCAAACAGGGTCGTAACTACCATAGCGGCAGACCATGCGACTGCTATGGGACCCAGGGCAAGAGGGGGCCCAGTCTTAGTTGGGATCATCTCCTCTTCTACTGGAGGTGAAAACTTGGTTACGACTCCACCCTCTAAAGGAACAACTTTTAGCAAATGAGGCAGTGGAAAAATGACCCAATGGTCACTGAAAAGGGTTAAGGCACTTTTTTTTAAGATGGGTTATTTTTAAAAAGCACAATTTTGGAGTACATATGTTTTATGTATCTTTTATTCATTTTTTTATCTTTTATTCATTTTTTTTTGGGGGGGGGATGGGCAAAACACAGGAACTTGTCAATTTTCGGGGGGTTTTGTTTCTATGGCACACAATGGGCTCTAAATGTGATAAAATGAATTTATTCTGCAAGTCAGTAGGATAATTTATGGCTATACTTTTCTACAATAAAAAAACTATTTCTAAGTCTCTACTGCACATTGCTGGACCCATAACATTTTTATTCTTTTGTCAACGGGACTGTCATTTTGGCATGCATATGACTTTTTCACATTTTAGTCTTAACTACCTAAATTGTGTTTGGTCCTGAAGACTGAAATTATGCTGTCATGAACCGGTTAAAGTTAATAGGTGTGTCTTTGTTCACACCACTATGTAAGTATAGTTAATTTTTATTCCGGATATTCATCCATTTATTGTCATGATAGCATGTATATATCAATCTTTATGGGTTGTCTATGCAGTCAACATCTATATTGCAACAGGGCAGACACAAAGTGGAAGAGATATCCATAACGCCCATTCAGTCTTCCTTTTTGTAATGCTGTTAGAAATATGAATGTATATGTTACAATCAGTAAAACATCTACTTTTTGGGCTAAATTCATAATTAATAAAACCAAGTAGAGCACATTCAGGGGTGTAACTTGTAGTTCCTGACCCGAAAGCAAACTTCTGCAATCTCTATAATTCTGTTCTACTGCAGAAAAATGAGGGTATGACCACATAGAGCAGCCATACTGCAGTTTGATTGTGGCCATCTGTGGCCTAATTCCACACGGCCATATGAGCTGTATCCTCTTAACTAATTACAACTGCACTCTTTGCATGTCTTCATTGGTAATGGCTGAGCAGTTTTGCGAGTTACTGTGCTGCCTTTAAGGAAGACAGAAAAAACAATGCAGTTGAAATCAGTTAATAGGATGGAGCTGTGGCTCGTATGGTCATGCAGTACTCTGGTGCATACTAAGCACCGCACAGCTGCTATGTGTCATACTCTGGGTCATACTGCAGCACCCTAGAGCAGGGGGTATCTGAAATGGTTTGTTATTAATGTCATTTTTATGTTTTGCACGGTTGGGTTATGGATACCCCACATAGCATGGTATGGTTGGCACAGCCAGGGTTAATATTTCTGGCTTATCCCCTGCAGGTTGCTAGTTGGTGGTTGGCTCCACTCTTATCTCTAGTGAGTTCTAGTGAGGGAAAGATCAGGAAGAAGGGAATCTACGCCATCTGATCCCTCTCCTCAGGACTAACAGATTTCTGTTTGAATTGCTGCAAGATTTACAGCTAAAAAGAGAGAAAAAGGAGAATTCAGATATCTGCATGGCTAAGCAAAAAGTGTCAGTCAGAAAGTAAGAGCCATTGAAGACAATACAGATTTTACTGCCATGGAGAGATTAGTGTTAATACACACTACACACTTAAGGAACAATCCAGTCAATTGCATAATTCAACCTGTACACTGTTGTGCGCATTACAGGCATAATTGAAAAAGTGCAGTCGCCTGACATCAATTCTACAAGGATGGACTTGGAAGGAGTGCCACAATTGCCAAACTCCATACCTCACTATCTAGGGAAAGGATTTTCACTGTACACAGAAAGAACTGTACTTCATTGTTGTTGAATGTACTACAACTCCCAATTTGCACAAGACTATGTACACATTTGGGGGCATTTTTTTAATTATTGCATTGTACTCATTTTGAGCTAAAATATTTTTTTTCAATTGGTCTTTATTAACAATTTTGACCCTTGTCTCTGTGCAGCCTTGAGTTTATCTAGTAGCAGACTCTCACTCTGTTCCATCAGGCAGCTCAGCTGACGGCTCCTTATCTCTGATCTTATAAACACTCATTATAGGTCAATTCTTATCTTACTGATAAGAATGGGGCTTAAATAAGTGTTTAGGTCCTTTTAGAGATAAGGTTTATTAGATGACCAGCACAAATTTAAAGTGAAGGTATGATTCACACAGCTGGACAGTTAACCCTTTGTGACAAAACAGCTCAATACATTTAATAAAGACAAATTGAAAAAATTATTTTTAGCCTAAAATGGGTAAAATGCAATCACTGAAAAATTGTCCCCGAAGGTGTACATAGCCTTTAAGTAAAAGAGACGTTTGTTCTGCTACATCGGGCCTTCTTTACTGACTACTACTCCATACATTGGCCTTTGCATTCTACACACCCTGCCTTGCACCTTAACACTTAAGATCAAGGGCACCCAGCTACCATCAGGCAGGAGCCCCAGAATGATCTGTGCCCACAGGGTAGAAAGGGTGCCCTCCAGCTTATGCTACACTGGCCCTAGAGAGCAAGTGTTAGAGGATATTCACTGTGACAGACTGTGTTATAACAGTAGTCACTACCACTTCCATCCTCCTCTCTAACTTCTCAATGGCTACTGCAATAGAAAAGTGTATTTGGGAATGTGATGCAGCTACTGAACAATGTCTGGTGTACCTAGTGTTTTTCACAGACACGTTTCTAGAAAAGCAGTAGTATTGCTTAATATATTGGGGGTTGGAAACACTTTTTTTTTATCACAGATAAACATTAGTATAATGTTCATGTCAAAAGTTATTTTTTAATACAGCTAAATCAGAAAACTTTGATAATCTCCTCCAATCCCTAGATCTGTGCTAATGGTGTCTAATTCACCAGTTTCCTGTTATTTTCTATGTTACAAGTGAAAAAATACACTTAACCATAGAACAGAGAAAGGACTAATATATATAATTGTCCATTTATAGATAAGGAGGAACACCTACATTTGTTACCATCAGTTACATCGCTAATTACAATGTCGTCTGTTGAACGCCTTCTTCGATCAGTACTCTTCAGAAATCCTATGAGATCATCATTTAGATAGTTGATGATTGTTACATTTGCCACATAGTTAAATCTTGCAGTGAATATTGCTAAGAAATTGCCATTTGTGTTCCTGGAAAAACACTAAATATAAATGCATTAAACAGCATTGGTTTAGTAAGAAAGCTGATAACATGTTGGGTTCTAGTTATTAATAAATGTTCAAAAAGAAAAGAAAATGCCCTAAATTCAAAAAAAAAAAAATGCGCTGTTGCTGACTTCGTGCTGACTACTAGCTGTAAACGGTTGAGTCGTATTATTATTATGAACAACTGTTAATTTCCAGAGTAACCGCTGTGTGCAGTACAGACTGCTGCGAGTGACTCAATAAGATCCTGGTAGGTTGTCACAGGTTTATGGAGCCATGCTGACTGCAGTGCATCCTAAGCTGCTAGAGAGTTGTGGGAAAGGATCCATAACGTGAACACCATGATCAAGTTGGCCCACAGAAGCGGTACTCGGATGTCTTGGTCCCACTCCTCCAACCAATGTCAGAAATTTCTAGCTGTGACATGTCGCATTGTCTTGCTGGAAGATCCCATCCATTCCAGAGAAAACAATTTGCATGTTTGGAGGTACATGATCTGCAAGGCTGGATTCATACCCAAATTGTTTGTGAATGCCTTCCACGTGGATGAGAATGCCACAAAAACATTCCCCTGACCACAACGCTGCCACCACCAGATTGTGTTCTTCCATTAATGATTGCAGAGTGTTCATTCTCTCATGTTTCTCACCTGACATGCCAACATCTATCCATTTGATGAAGCAAAGAATGTGAATCATCGGAGAAGGCAACCCTTTGCCAATTAGCGGAAGTCCAATTCCGATATGGCCGCAAAGTGCAGTGACCATACATCTGCTTCAGAGCCCCATATGCAGTAGGGTTCACTGAACTGTTGTTTTAGACACACATCTGGTTGCCCATGGTTAATTTTGGCAATGAGCTGCTCCACAGTAACATGTCAGTCCGCACACTGCAGGCAATGTTCACCTCTCACATTAATAGCACCTGTTGTTCCGCAATTTCCATGTGGCTTATGCACAATGGTGCTATTTGTGCACGATACACTTTCACCACAGCAGCACATGAACAGCTCACAAACTGCACAGTTGCAGAAATGTTGCCACCTTTGGTCTGAAAGCCAATAATCATCCCATTTTGCAACTCTGATAAATCCCTGACAGCTATGGGGTATATGTGTGCTGACAGCCTATCACACGCCTTATAAACCCACCAAGCCAGCTCAAAGCACATGACTTCCTTCACTGCTGACATTGAAAGTAGGAAATGGTCATAATAATGTGACTTAAAGGGGTATTCCCATTACATGCAATGGGGGAATATCACTAGGATATGCCCCCATTGTCTGATAGGTGCGGGTCCCAGAGGTGGGACGAAGCGGGGAGAGCTGTAGCTGGAAGACTCCGGATTTCCCTGTGTCCATCCACCACCGAGCGCTGCTCCCATAGAAGTGAATGGGAGCACACCCTGCATGCTCAGCCCCTGCTCCCATTCATTTCTACGGGGCAGATGGAAATAGCCAAGCAAGTGCTCAGCTATTTTCAGTGGCTCCATTGAAATGAATGGAGGCTAGCTGCGTATGCGCAGTGCGCCCTTCATTAATTTCCCTGCTCTGTTCTAGTTGTAGGTGCGGGTCCCAGAGGTGGGACCTGAACCTATCAGACAATGGGGGCATATCCTAGTGATATACCCCCATTGTCTATGATGGGACAACCCGCTTAACTGTGTATGTTTTCAATATAGGTATACAGATACTTTATGACTGCCCCCATAGCAAAACCAGAACAGAACACACATTCCACTGACAGTTCTTCCCAGTGTACTATAATTATACCTAATGTCCATTAATCAATGTTTAGATCTAGTATTCTGTGTTTGTTAATTTCATGTTAAGGGCCCTTGCACACGACCGTATGCCCTCCGAGACATACGGTCCATGAGCGGGCCATATGTCCCAGAGCGGCATCGATCGTGCGCACGGGAGCGCACAGCATAACTGATTACAATGAAGCTGTGCACATCGGGCCGCTGCGGGACTATTGTCCTGCACTCATATGATCTTGTGAGTGCAGGACAACAGTCCCGCGGGCGGCCCGACGTGCACAGCATTATTGTAATCTATCATTCTGTGCGCTCCCGTGCGCACGATCGATGCCACTCTGGTACATTTGGCCCGCTCACGGACCGTATGTCTCGGAGGGCGTACTGTTGTGTGCAAGGGCTCTAAATCTGTATAGAAGAGCTCTGTTTTACTAAATAGATGAATTATATAATCCTGATTGCATTAGGGGACCCTAACTACATACAGTACTAGGAAGCCTCCCACCATGAGCTTCATGAAAGTCTAATGCGTTGCTTGTATGGTAGGTTATGGGAGACCATAACACTCACCGTATAGTAATGTCCTGCCCACAAGCTGCAAGCAGTGTGGAAGAACACAATTAGATTGTGTTGTGTTTTTCTAGTTCATTTTTATTGAACTACAGTTCAAGATGCTACTTTTCCATAGAAGGAGCTGAGGATTGAACATTGGTTAATGACCTACATGAGCAGAATTTAAAGATATTAAAAGTTCAAAGCGTGGACACAGCTAGAAAGTACTGTAGGTGATGATGAAAAATGCAGTGTAAGATATGAGACTCACCTTGGTGTCTCCATTTTACTTTCATTCTTCCTAAACAATTCTGCTAAATCATATGGAGCGCTATTAAGTTTTCCTTTAATCTGCGTAAGGTCAAATAAATATCATTATTTAATGCAAATTTTAAGTAATGCGAATCATCTGGTTATGAAAATTGTCTTAATGGGGTTATCCAGGAATTGATAATGACCCATCCTCAGTACAAAACATCATTATCACATCGACAGGGGTCTGGTCCCGGCACTCCCGTCGATCAGCTCACCTTAGCTCTGGTAAGCGATGCAGGCTCTCACCAGCTTTCCACGGACAGCGCCGCACATCACATAGGAGGTCATTTATCAAACTGGTGTAAAGTAGAACTGGCTAAGTTGTCCATAGCAACCAATCAGATTCCTCCTTTCATTTTCCAAAGGAGCTGTCCAAAATGAAAGGTGGAATCTGATTGGTTGCTAAGGGCAAATAAGCCAGTGCTACTTTACACCAGTTTGATAAATCATTGTGGAGCTTTGTACTGTAGTTCCAGCACTAACGTCTGGCACTGGAGCTACTTGGGAACATCTGGGTGTTGGACTCCCACTGATCATATACCGATGGCCTATACTTAAAGGGGCTGTGTCACTTAACAGAAAATACCATTTATTATGTAGAGGAAGTTTATACAAGACGATCACCAATGTATTGCTATTATCTGTATTGCTTCCTTTGCTGGCTGGATTAATTTTTTCATTACCCTGAAATTCACCCTGAAATCCATCAGTAGAGGCTAGAGATGAGAGAATCTTCAAAGATTCGCTTCGACAAATATTCGGCAAATTTTTTAAAAAGATTTGCTTTGGATACGAATTTATGCGGTCCAAGTTGCGTTAAAAAAATATTCGTTATTCTGGTCGTGTTATTCGAACATTCCCGCACAAATAACGAACATACAGTCTAACGTTGTTAAAGGACACTACTTAACTAAGTACATATGCATTAGTGTACAAATTATCAGATACGTAGCATTAGCGTACAAATTATCAGATGCGTACGTAGCATCAGCATACAAAGATTTAAGAGCATTTAAGAAGATTCGTACACAGCGAATCTGAAAAGATTCGGATTCGCTTCGGCATAGGAAATAACGAAGGTTCGTAACGAATATACGAAGCGGCGAATAGATTCGCTCACTAGCAGTGGCCGTGCTTGCACACTATAGAAAAAAGGACAAGCCTATGTGAGCTCCCGCAGTCCCAGCCACTAGAGAAACAGGCACTTTTTCCTATAGTGTGCAAGCACGACCACCACTGATGGATTGCAAGGTGGTTATAACCATGGAAACAAGCAGTGTATAATGTGATAGAAAAATGAATACAGCCAGCAAAGGAAATAATATGGATAATAACAATACATTAGTAAGTGCCTTGTATTAACTTTCTCTACGTGATAAATGCCACTTACTGAAGTGAGACAACCCCTTTAAAGGGGTTGTCCCACGAAAAATATTCTACAGTTTTCAAACCAGCACCTGGATCTGAAGACTTTTGTAATTGCAGGTCATTAAAAATTTTGTACAGCTACTGAGTTATTCAATAAAATGTATCTGTATAGGACCACTTAATTTCTTATTTCTTTGACCTATTCACTGAGCAGGCCGCACATGCTCAGTTTCAACTTTTAACTGTCTCCTGAGCTGTGATAGGGAGAGCTGAGACACGCCTCCTGAGCTGCAGCAGAAAAGACACTCCCCGAGCTGTCAGCTTGATATGAATCTAGCAGAGCAATGAATGTGGAGATCTCTGGATTCATGTGAGGTACAGGGCTGGTTCTAGCTTTGTTAGAAAGAGATTGTCATGTATTATATGATGTCTGATTTTCATTTTTTACATTATTCGTGGGATAACCCCTTTAAGGCTACCAGTAGTAAATTCCTGGATTATCCCTGATATATAGACTATATAGATACATATATCTTTCAAAAAATGCAAAAAAAATAATGCAGTGAATGGTCACTTTAGTAGAGATGCCCATCTTGTAGAGCACTGGACTTCCTCTGGCCTTCAAAACCACTGCAACTTGTGTGTTGTTGTTGTACATACATTATTCCACAAGGTGGTGAAATCATTCTGCAGCAATATTGGCCCATGTAGACAGGATAGCTTTATTTGCTGTTTGTTGACACAAATTAGATAAAGGCTGTGACATGGTCTGAGAGCCATTCTAGCTTAGGCTACTTTCACACTAGCGGCAGCCCGGATCCGGCAGGTGAAGGGTGCTGCCGGATCCGGACTGCCGCAGGGACATGTGTGGAGCCGGAACCACGCTCCGGCCCCACACATGTCACACAGTACATACATACACACAGACACACACACATATACACAGACAAATACACATACATACTTATATGCTCCCTGCAGGTCTCCAGAGCACCGGAGGAGCAGGACGGCGCGCACAGATGACGATTCCCCACAGCGCCCTCTGCTGGACGCCTGGTGGAATCGTCATCTGTGCGCGCCGTCCTGTTCCTCCTGCGCTCTGGAGACCTGCCGGGGAGCATGTAAGTATGTATGTGTATTTGTATGTGTATATGTCTGTGTATGTTTATGTGTATGTCTGTATGTGTGCATTGTGTGTATGTGTATGTCTGTATGTGTGCATTGTGTGTATGTGTGCCGGTGACGGATTCGTCATGAACTCCATTGAAAGTCAATGGAGGACGAATCGGTTCACCATTGTGTCACACCAAACGGATCCGTCCCCATTGACTTTCATTCGGGGTCATGACGGATACGTCTTGGTGCGGATGCCTGGACCGGAGAGCAAACCGCAGCATGCTGCGGTTTGTTCTCCGGTCTGAAGACGGAACGCAATGCTTTCAGGAGCATTCCGTTGTCTTCAGTTCAGTTTTGTCTCCATTGACAATGAATGGGGACAAAACTGAAGCGTTTTATTCCAGTATTGAGCCCCTATGACGGAACTCAATACCGGAATTATAAAACGGTAGTGTGAAAGTAGCCTTACCCCTGAGATGCTCTATAGGATTAAGATCTGAAGACTGTGAAGGTCAGAGAAGCAAGGGAATGTTCCTGGAACCAGTTCATAGCTATATGACCCTTGTGGCATGGTGTATTGTCCTGCTGAAAGTGTCCTTCTGCCATAGGGTAAACAAATGCCATGTAGGGATGAACTGAATTGTTTTAGCTGACCAGTAATAGATTGTTATGTTTAAAATTTTCACTAATCAATGAACGATCATTAGGTGAAATACCGGCTGAGAAAGATCATATGTCTTTTGTCCGGTTTCACTGAACAGGTCCAGCTGTGATACAGCATTTGCAGAGAGAGAGCAGAACCTCTAGGTGTAACAGCAATACCCTTGTTGCTCCTAGAGGCTCATATATTAAAACATAATTTTTCTCAGCAATGTGGGCACATTTGAACATAGGACCAACATAGATGTCTTCAGCTGCCAATCACACATACAACGGGTCAGCCAGTGTCATAGGTCTGACATCTGCTGACAGATGCCCTTTAACAAACTGTAACGGCCAATACGGACTGAAATAAGTATCGTTCATTCAGCTGTTAGTCAGTATACTTCTATTTAATGTGTTTGATGCCTTTCATATCTATTAAACGCACATAACTCTAGCATTGTTATGATAAAAGCTTTACAAGATGGGTGAAATAAATACAACTGTCTAGTGTGAAGACGTGTTCAACAGACACTAGCACAAATTACAGTAAGACTACATATTTGTGAAATTTATTGAAAGATACTTACCACTTCATAACCTTCTTCATAACTGAAATGACTGACAGAGGAGGTTAAGGATACATTTACAGATCTCTTTGGTGTATCTAAAGAACATAGAAACATGACATTGTTAGATGTGAAATAAACTATCACTGCAGACATGTTGTAAAGGGAATAGACACACTGGAGGTAGGGTTGCCACCCGGTCCGTATCTCGCCCGCAAGGCCAGTACTTTAGTGGCCATGCCAGAGCTAGTAACTTTTTTCTACAGGCAATATTAATTGCCAATATTTTCCTGTGCAGACTGTTACTAGTGAGCGCTTTCATTGTGGAGCGCTCATTAGTACAGACTTTACACCCCCCCAAGTTGTGTTAATTACAAAAAAAAACATTTGTTTGCACTGAGGGGAAGGCTCACTGCAGGCTGGATGTGCAGGACAGGACCTGCCATTACTCTTACTGGGGAACACTAATGGGGGCATTATTCTTACTGAGGACACTAATGGGGAGCATTACTCTTACTGGGGAAGTCTAATGGGGGTATTATTCCTACTTGGGGGCACTAATGGGGGCATTAGTCTTACTTCAGGGCACTAATGGGGGCATTACACTTACTGGGGGTCACTAATGGGGGAATTATTCTTACTGGGAGCACTAATTGGGGCATTATTCTTACTGGGGAGCACTAATGGGGGCATTATTCTTACTGGGGGCACTAATGGGGACATTACTCTTATTGGTGACACTAATGGGGGCATTACTCTTACTGCTGGCATTATTCTTACTGGGGACACTAATGGGGGTATTATTCTTACTGGGGGCACTAATGGGGGGCATTATTATTATTCTGGGGTGCACTAATGTGGGCATTATTCATTCTGGGGTGCACTAATGGGGCCATTACTTTTACTGGGGGACACTAATGAGGGACATTAATTGTGGGGCGTACTAATGGGGCCATTTCTCTTACTGGGGGGCACTTATGGGGGCATTACCATTACTAGGGGCATTAAAGGGGTTGTCTCACTTCAGTAAGTGGCATTTATCATGTAGAGAGAGTTAATACAAGCCACTTACTAATGTATTGTTATGATCCATATTGCTTCCTTTGCTGGCTGGATTCATTTTTCCATAACATTATACACTGCTTGTTTCCATGGTTACGACCACCATGCAATCCATCAGTGGTGGTTGTGCTTGCACAATATAGGAAAAAGCACTAGCTTATGTTAGCTTAAGTGGCTTGTATTAACTTTTTCTACATGATAAATGCAACTTACTGAAGTGAGACAACCCCTTTAATATGACTTGGGGGTGCTAATGGGGACATTATTAATGCTGAGGGGAACTCATATTACTAGGGAACATTAATGGAGACATTATTTTTGGGAGAAACAGTATAACAGTGACTTAACAGCCTGTGTTAAGCCATGCCCCCACAACCACACCCTCTTTGGTTTGTGGGTTATCTTGGCCGGTAATTTTTGTTGGGGTAGGTGACAACCCTACTGAGGGAGATTTATCAAACTGGTGTAAAAAAAGAATTGGCTTAGGCTACTTTCACACTAGCGTTTTTTTTTTTTTCCGGTATTGAGTTCCGTCATAGGGGCTCAATACCGGAAAAAAACGTTTCCGTTTTGTCCCCATTTATTGTCAATGGGGACAAAACTGAACTGAAGACAACGGAATGCTCCTAAAAGGATTCCGTTCAGTCTTCAGACCAGAGAACAAACTGCAACATGCTGCGGTTTGCTCTCCGTACTGTTTATCCGCACCAAGACGGATCCGGAATAACTCCCAATGGAAGTCAATGGGGATGAATCCGTTTGGTGTGACACACTCAGTAAACGGATCCGTCCTTGATTGACTTTCAATGGAGTTCATGACGGATCCGTCCACAGCACACCACACATGACAGACACATAAACACAGACATACACACAGACATACACATACACAGACATACTTACATGCTCCCAGCAGCTCCGCACATCACAGGAGGAGGAGGACTGCGCGCACATAGGAAGATTCTCCCTCCAGCAGAGGGCGCTGTGGGGAATCTTCCTATGTGCGCGCCATCCTCCTCCTCCGGAGCTGCTGGGAGCATGTAAGTATGTATGTATATGTCCTTGAGTATGTCTGTGTGTATGTCTGTGTGTATGTCTGTGTGTATGTCTATGTGTGTGCGTATGTGACACGTGTGGGGCCGGAGCGCTGCTTCGGCTCCTCACGTGTACTTGCGGCAGCACGGATCCGGCGGCAATCTTCACCTGTTGGATCCGTGCTGCCGCTAATGTGACAGTGGCCTTAGTTGTCCACAGATTCCACCTTTTATTTTTGACAGCTCCTTTGGAAAATGAAAGATTAAATTTGATTGGTTGCTATGTGCAGCTAAAACATTTCTTCTTTACACCAGTTTGATAAATCTCTAGTCTTAAATGTGATTAGTCTTAAATGTGATTAGTAGTGTACAGTACGTTGACTTCACACTTCACACATCAGTTCAGAATACCTGCACCATTGTTTCAATTGAATGTTGTGAATTATGAAGTATAGATTATTAAAAAAATAAGTCTGAGTTGTGAGAATGTTTACTTACCTGGGCTTAAGTCTGACATGAAGGACTCTGCCATATCTTGACATGTTTCACCAGAGAATGCAGGAAGGCAGATGCATTGAGGGGTGCAATTTGGACCAATCCTTGTACATGTTCCTCCATTACTACAGTAGTTTGTTTCACACTGTGCAGCACAGGAACAGTATGTGCCATTGCCTGCAAATATCAAAGAGAACAAAGCACGTATTGGCAATCATATTTAGATTTCTAGTAAGGAACAAAATAATGTGCTGCAAGAAGGTCCAGTAATACATTTATTTGGATAAACTGTATCCCCAAAATGTTCTACTGCACGATTCTGATAAGTGAATGTCCACGCATGAACTAGAGAGGAGATTATATTTCTTGTTGAGTGAATCAAAGTCTACAAACTGCAATTCGACCCGAATTCCAGGGAAAATTTGATTCGCTGCAAAGCCAAATTACCTTGTACTTCATGGTAACAAGTCAATTTTCTCTGAATGGCAGTAAAAAAAATAAATAAATCATACTTACCCTCATCCGTTTCAGAGCAAAGAGCCTGTCGCCGCCATCTTGATTAAAGATCCCGTGCGAAATCCCATGCAGGTGACGCATGATGTCATCACGGGCTGTGCGAGATTTCGTGCTAGATTTTCAAACCAAATGATGAAGGCCGACTCTTTGCGATCAAATGGATGAGGTAAGTATGATTTTATTATTTATTTTTTATTTTACACTGTAATATTAATGTCAGATGCCACGATCAGCTATGAACGCAGCATCTGAGGGGCACAATGACAGGGAGGGGCACCCTCAATGCAGGGCCGCTTTATTTATAGGGCATATGGTGCATCTGCACCGGGCCCACCAATAGGTCACGTGGGGGGGGGCCCCCCTTACAACCGCCCGATATGCGTGTGCAGGGCCGCCGATAGGGCAGTACAACTGGTACTGCCCTATGGGGCCCGGACTCTAGGACACTGGGGGGGGGGCCCGGCCGGTGGGCCGCAGACTGTGCGGTCTGTGCCGCACGATAATGTGTGGAGTGGAGGCGCCGGGGGCCGCTGGCTAAGTGCGCAGTGCGCACAGTTCTTTAATGCTTACCCTGCCGCTGGCGTCGGTCTCCGACTCCTGGCTGCGCGCTTCCTCCTGGGCTGGCTGTGTGATCCCGCGAGATCCAGCGCTGGGTCACAGGTCTCACGGGATCACACACTGCAGGAGAAGAAGGCGCGCGCAGGAGAAGGAGAAGAAGACCGGAGCAGCTTTTTGTAAGTATTTTTTGTGGCTGGGGCCCCCGGGGGGGGGGTGGTTTGGCTGACCTGAGGTCTGATGGGGGCAGAAATGGCTGACCTGAGGTCTGATGGGGCAGAAATGGCTGACCTGAGGTCTGATGGATGGGGGCACAACAGCTGACCTGAGGTCTGATGGGGCACATTAAGCTGACCTGAGGTCTGATGGGGCACAAGACCCTGATCTGATGTCTGATGGGGGCACAAGAGCTGACCTGAGGTATGATGGGGCACATTAAGCTGACCTGAGGTCTGATGGGGCACATTAAGCCGATCTGAGGTCTGATGGGGGCACATTAAGCAGACCTGAGGTCTGATGGGGCACATTAAGCTGACCTGAGGTCTGATGGGGGCACAAGACGCTGATCTGAGGTCTGATGGGGCACAAGACCCTAATCTGAGGTCTGATGGGGGCACAAGAGCTGACCTGAGGTCTGATGGGGCACAAGACGCTGACCTGAGGTCTGATGGGGCACAAGACGCTGACCTGAGGTCTGATGGGGCACAAGAGCTGACCTGAGGTCTGATGGGGCACATTAAGCTGACCTGAGGTCTGATGGGGGCACAAGACGCTATTTGAGGTCTGATGGGGGCTCAAGACGCTGACCCGAGGTCTGATGGGGGCACGATACGCCGACCTGAGGTCTGATGGGGGCACGAGACGCTGATCTGAGGTCTGATTGGGCCATGAGACGCCGATCCCTGTACTGTGACATCACTGTGTTTATTATCTCTGTACTGTGACATCACTGTGTTTATTATCCCTGTACAGTGACATCACTGTGTTTATTATCCCTGTACTGTGACATCACTGGTGTTTATTATCTCTGTACTGTGACATCACTGTGTTTATTATCTCTGTACGGTGACATCACTGTGTTTATTATCCCTGTACTGTGACATCACTGTGTTTATTATCTCTGTACGGTGACATCACTGTGTTTATTATCCCTGTACTGTGACATCACTGTGTTTATTATCTCTGTACTGTGACATCACTGTGTTTATTATCTCTGTACGGTGACATCACTGTGTTTATTATCCCTGTACACTGACATCGCTGTGTTTATTATCTCTGTACTGTGACATCACTGTGTTTATTATCCCTGTACAGTGACATCGCTGTGTGTATTATCCCTGTACTGTGACATCGCTGTGTGTATTATCCCACTGCAGGAAGAGGTAAGTGGTCTGTGTTTGTGTGTTTTTTTTGTTAGCCCCATCCGTTGCTCACTCCTATTTATTTCCATAGGTATCCTACATTATGGACATTGGGAACGGAGACCAAGCCAGCTATTTGGAATAAATAGCTTTGGGCCTGACAACCCCTTAGCCCCGGTCCCAAAGTGATAAATAGCCCTGAACCCTGCTCTTTGCAGCTGAAGCTTAAGCTGTGACTCACAGGTCCTTCTGTCTGTGAGGAGAATACTCCACGGAGGTCTCCTAGTCAAACAAGCGGGCCTCCAGGGGTTTCCTCCTTAGTGGCAGGAGGACCTTTTGCTCGCCATTTGGTCCATCTCAGTTTCCCCCTCCCCCTCCCACCTGCTCCACAGTCACCAGTCTTCTTTCTAATATCATGCAGGGTTGGTGGTACTTTCCCGGATCCACATCTGAGGACACTAGTGCAACCTGGTCGAAGGCTTTGCAGGTTCTTCTGCCTCCCATGAGGAAACCCTGTGAAGGCTTTCTAGTAAACTAGCAAGCCTCCACAGAGTTTCCTTATCAGAGGCAGAAAAACCTGCAAAACCTGTGGGAGCTTTAGGAGGGAAGGGAAGAAACTGAAGTGGCCTGAATGGCAAGCAAAGATCCTTGTGCCTGTGTGGAAAAAAGCCCATTGAGGTCTGCTAGTCAAACAGGCAGGCCTCCATGGGGTTTTCTCCTGCCAGGCACAAGGACCTTTGCTCTCCATTTAGGCCAACTCAGTTTCTCCCCTCCCAAAGACTTTGCAGGTTTTTCTGCCTCTGATGAGGAAACCCTGTAGAGTTTATTAGAAGGCCTCCACAGGGTTTCCTCATCAGAGGCAGAAGAATCTGCAAATCCTGCGACTGCGTCTCACTAGTGTCTTCGGACGTGGATCCTGGAAACTACCACTGACACTGCATGACATTAGAAGGGAGACCGGAGACTGTGGAGCAGGTGGGAGGGGGAAACTGAGATGGCCCAAACGGTGAGCAAAGGTCCACCTGCCACTGAGGAGGAAACCCCTGGAATGCTGCTTGGAAACCTCCATGGAATATTCTCCTCACAGGCAAAAGACCCTTTTAGTCACAGCTGATGCTGCAGCTGCAAAGAACAGGATTGAGGGCTATTTATTAGGGTGGGACCAGGGCTTGAGGGTTGTCAGACCCAGAACTATTTACTTCTAAATAGATGGCCTGGGCTCCATTCTGAATGTCATAGGGGCGGTTATTTAGAAGTAAATAGGAGTAAGCAGGCAGAGACGGACGGGGCTAGGCTAGATCTGCCTAGCAACACTAAAGATAGAGGGGGGGGGATGCAAGTTTAGAGCAAATTATCTCCTAAAGTTACATAGAGACCATTAACAAAAATAGACATACATAAAATCACCAGAATGAATTAAAAGTAAAAAATAAAAAAAAAAGACAGTTACACTGCAAAGGAGTATTCTGGAGAGAATATTCTTATCCCCTACGTGTCAGATTGCATAGGGTCCGACATTTCTGACCTCATGTGGTCAGTAGAAGGGGGCCAGAAAACCTGTTCTAGACAATGACCCACAGTCTTTAATGTATATTATTTAATTGTGTGTAAACAGTTCCTGCCAGATCATTTTTCCGCCTCTGCCCTCATGTGCCCCTAAACATTCCATGTTTTGAGGCTTCCTTTACTGTAACATGCCACACATGGGTGAGTTTCATGCATGTGAACAGTGTGAATCCTCTAAACATGGCCTGTTGGGGGTGTATGAGGTCCTGAATTGGCATTGGCAAACACTAACAGGAAGGATCCAGTACATGGATCTAAGAGACAGGTTTTTAGGTGACTACATTGGTCAACATACCTAATACTGTTAAAACACTCTTTGGCATATTAACGTTGTAAATTTGTCATTTGGCTGTAAGTAGTTTAGAAACAATTGCTTTTTCCCTTCTGGAAAAAACATACCCACAGTCTTTAATGTCTATTATTTAATTCTGTGTAAACAGTTCCTGCCAGATCATTTTTCCGCCTCTGCCCTCATGTGCCCCTAAACATGCCATGTTTTGAGGATTCCTTTACTGTAACATGCCACACATGGGTGAGTTTCATGCATGTGAACAGTGTGAATCCTCTAAACATGGCCTGTTGGGGGTGTATGAGGTCTTAGGTTGGCACTAACTGGAAAAACAGTGGCTACATTGGCCAGGTTGTTCCCTTTCAGATGCTGTGTTGTGGTGGTTTATATAATAATTTTGCACTATTTGGCATTTGTTCCTGCCAGAACATTTTTCCGCCTCTGCCCTCATGTGCCCCTAAACATGCCATGTTTTGAGCATTCCTTTACTGTAACATGCCACACATGGGTGAGTTTCATGCATGTGAACAGTGTGAATCCTCTAAACATGGCCTGTTGGGGGTGTATGAGGTCTTAGGTTGGCACTAACTGGAAAAACAGTGGCTACATTGGCCAGGTTGTTCCCTTTCAGATGCTGTGTTGTGGTGGTTTATATAATAATTTTGCACTATTTGGCATTTGTTCCTGCCAGATCATTTTTCCGCCTCTGCCCTCATGTGCCCCTAAACATGCCATGTTTTGAGGATTCCTTTACTGTAACATGCCACACATGGGTGAGTTTCATGCATGTAAACAGTATGAATCCTCTAAACATGGCCTGTTGGGGGTGTATGAGGTCTTAGGTTGGCACTAACTGGAAAAACAGTGGCTACATTGGCCAGGTTGTTCCCTTTCAGATGCTGTGTTGTGGTGGTTTATATAATAATTTTGCACTATTTGGCATTTGTTCCTGCCAGATCATTTTTCCGCCTCTGCCCTCATGTGCCCCTAAACATGCCATGTTTTGAGGATTCCTTTACTGTAACATGCCACATATGGGTGAGTTTCATGCATGTAAACAGTATGAATCCTCTAAACATGGCCTGTTGGCGGTGTATGAGGTCTTAGGTTGGCACTAACTGGAAAAACAGTGGCTACATTGGCCAGGTTGTTCCCTTTCAGATGCTGTGTTGTGGTGGTTTATATAATAATTTTGCACTATTTGGCATTTGTTCCTGCCAGATCATTTTTCCGCCTCTGCCCTCATGTGCCCCTAAACATGCCATGTTTTGAGGATTCCTTTACTGTAACATGCCACATATGGGTGAGTTTCATGCATGTAAACAGTATGAATCCTCTAAACATGGCCTGTTGGCGGTGTATGAGGTCTTAGGTTGGCACTAACTGGAAAAACAGTGGCTACATTGGCCAGGTTGTTCCCTTTCAGGTGCTGTGTTGTAATAGTTTACATGATAATTTTGCACTATTTGGTATTTAGTCTACAGTCATTCTCTTGTGTTCTTTGTAAATGATTTTTCTGATTTACTTAATAATACTGTATGTTAAAAAAAAAAAGATGTGTCGTGTTTTATTGACATTTATGTTGAATGTACTTAATGGATGGGGGTGGCGGGGGGGGGCCCACTCTTGATCTTTGCACTGGGCCCACCAATGTCTTAAAACGGCCCTGCCTCAATGCGCTTCATGACAAATTACTTGCACAGCTGTCTGCGGACTCTGCTCAACCTGACAACTGACTCCGACAGCTGGTGCATACACACTTCATTCCCTGTGGCTGCTGTCAGCAAAGAGAATGAAAACCGTGCGAGCGCTGACGTGCCATGTCGGTGCTTCGGATCAGTGACCTTAGGATAGATCACTAATATCAGACCACTGTGGGTCCGATACCCTGCACCCCCTGCCATTCCACTCTGCCATAGCACATATTTGAACTAAAGGACTATAACATCTATTGTGAACTGGATAAATATGATTGCTAAGTGTGCCACTTAGTGTGAAACAAATGAATAAGACCACAAAGTGTGCCATCTACAATTGTGGCTCTTCTTTTGGACATAACAAATAGAGATGAGCGAATCATTCAAATTTTTATTCGCCGAATATCTGACAAGATTCGTATTCACACGAACTTATTCGGTCGAATCTACGTAAAAAAAACAATCGTTGTTTTGCGAACATTCCTGCATAAATTACGTACGTACAGTCAGCGTATGTAAAAGTACGCAACACGTAAGCATTGTCGTACAAAAGTGCGTACGAATCCTTAACGTACAAAAGTCGCGCGAATGCGTCATACGCACAAGGCTAGGCCGCGGCCTACAGTCTTTAGAGAAAGACTATATGAACTAGAAAAATAAGGTGCTCACTGCTGTTAGCTTTCAATAAGTTAATAATTTACTAAAAACACTGTACAATAAGTGCATTAATAAGACACATTGCAGTACCAGAAAAAGAATACACACAATGGGCTAAAGTGCTAAGCAGTGGGCTAAAAGGGCTAAACAGTGTAGGTAAAATACAGCAAACACATAAGTATGCAAACATTTTAGTGCAATCAATTTCACATTTGCAAGCATAAAAGGCTCAGATATACATTTGAGTCTCTCCTTATGGCTCCTAGTTGGCTTGGCAATGATAAAACAGTCTGTCTGGAGCAAATATTCCAAAATTCAATTGTAATCCACGTCAGGTAAAATTGTAATCCAAACAGGTATGTCATGTGTAATCCATACGGATAATAAATAGCAGCAAATAGAGAACCTTTTTGCAAAAGTGGTTCCCAAATAACCTGAGAATGGGCATAAAAGGAAAATAGGTGCACTTTGGCGCAACAGGGAATTTTCTGAAGGATGGGAGAGTCCTGACAGCCATGCCCATCTGGGTGAGAGTCAAACGGGGGCAACACAAACTAAACAAAAACTACTGCCAACTAGCATCTCACCCGTCAGGTGCAGTCCATGGTGTGGCTCCCATAGGTTCTCCTGACTCCTCCAGCAGTGTCCTGGACAGCAGCCAGCCAGTAGTTGGTTCCTCAGATGAGGGCTTGAAATTCTCCTCACTCGAGCTGCTGCTAAATGTCATAAGAGGACGCTCCTGCCTCTTGTAGGCCACGCTCGCTGCCGTAGTAGAACTCCAGTGACCTCTTCTTCCGGAATTCGGACTTGACCGGGTCCAGGTGGTGGTCACGCTGGCGAGTGCTGCAGACACTTCAGCTTTTCCGGATCCTCCTGCCGGGACAGCTGTGGTAAGAAGAACTTCCGGCTGCAGTGGTTCCGGAAAGGTTGCATGATCCAGGGAAGACGACCCAGCTTCCCCGGCTGCTGCTGGCTTCACCTTCCACGGCAGCTGGTAGTATTGGTTGATGACCGTTGACTAAAAGGTGAAGGATGACGTGGTCAGCTGACCCAGCTGTAAGGACTGTCGTGGTGGTGGTGGTGCTGGCAGTTCTGGAATCAGAGGCTCCGGCTGAGGCTTTTCACAGAACCGGAGGACGCCATCTGGGAATTCCTGCAGGCAGTGCAAGCGTCCTGGACCTGGTGGTTCATCTGGTCACACTTTTGCGTCACTTGAAGGCACCAGGGGCTAGGAAAGGAGGGTAACCCCGGTTGCAAATGGTCCTTTCACGGACTCCATGGGGGTGTACTCCACCTGATCCCCCACATACAAGCTGTGACGAGCTTGCGGCAGGTACGGCCATTTCACCGACCGGCGGCCCACGAAATACTCCTTTCCAAAGTCGTCATCCTGCAGGAAGCCAGACCCTCGCCCCACTGAAAACTACAGCACAGTTCCCTTCCTTCGTTCTAGTGAAGGATCTCCCTGCCTAGGGTGGTCAAGAACTTGTATGACCCATTCCTCCACCGCAGTTTTATACTCCCAGGGGGTCTGTGCATGGGCCGTCACAGATGCCGGAACAATAGGGTTCTGGCTTGAACTCCTCCTGGGCGGCGAAGTGGACGCTCCAGCCATTTCCGCTGAACAAGACAGAGCGGACCTTCCAGCCGCGCAAACACCAGCAGATGCTCCAGCTGTCTCACTAATCGCAGCTTCAGTTGATGATGATGGTGGCCAGGCAGGCACTGAAGCTGTGTTTCTCTGGTACAGTTTAACCTGTGACGCCCTGATGTCTGTAGCGGGCAGTGGTTCTGGAAACTCTTCCCCAAAACACATCTTATTCCAGTTGGGCCGCAGCAGGTCACGCTTCTTTTTTAGAGCCATGCTTGCTTCCAGGTCAGCAGTCAGCACTGATCTAAACTGGTTCAGACTGCTTGACTCAGAGGAGGGTGGAGTACTGAGGGAGGAGTCTTCACTCCCTATACGTGCAAATAGTTAGATCCCCGGTGGGCTGTTTTTTTCCAGTTCGGAGGGGGCATATCTTTACTTTCCCGCTCTTGCGAACTTGTCCCGCTCACGCATAATGCGTTTCGTACGGTTCATACGTATCGTACGTATAGTTAGCGTGTAAAATTTTGCGTACGTTTACGAATAAGGCCCCTTTCACACGGGTGATGTTTCCGCGCGGGTGCAATGCGTGATGCGAACGCATTGCACCCGCACTGAATCCTGACCCATTCATTTTAATCCGAGCGTTTTTTTTCACGCATCACTTCTGCGTTGCGTGAAAAACGCAGCATGTTCTATATTCTGCGTTTTTCACGCAGAACTGGCCCCATTGAAGTGAATGGGTCTGCGTGAAAATCGCATTGCATCCGCACACAAGTGCGGGTGCAATGCGGTTTTAACGCATGGTTGCTTAGAGATGTTGTTTGTAAACATTCAGTTTTTTCACACGCGCGTGATAAACGCATCAAAACGCTTAGCACCCGCGCGGAAAAAACTGAAAGAACATACGCAATCGCAGTCAAAACTGCGGATGCGTGCGGATTTTCCTGAACGCACCCGGACCAAATCCGGACACGCTCATGTGAAAGGGGCCTAATACGAAGCAAATCCAAGGAAATTCGGATTTGCTTCGAAGCTGAAAAATCCTAAGATTCGATACGAATCAACGAATCGACGAATTGCTTCACTCATCTCTAATAACAAAGAAACATAAGTGAAAAAAAACCTAATTGAAATGATAAAAATAAGATGAGAATGATGACATATATACATATATCCATATTGAATAAGGTATAGCGCTGCAGAGAAGATACTGTGGTAACGCAGATCTAACGCAGCACTAATTAGAACTGTGGACAATTACATCTGTATACCGGCAGGAGGCAAGATCGATATGCTATGAAGGTTTAAATGAACTTATATGGATGCAATTTAGGAACTTTTTTGGATAGTCAGAGGCTATAATAATATTTTTAATATTTGTATTGAAATAAATTAGCGAGAGCTCCGCCGCATGTGATACGTAACTGGGACCAAGACTGATTCATTAAGTAACTTAGTGATTGTTATTGGTATTTTTATCTTTATCTATTATTTGTGATATAAAGAGATAGGAAGGTGTGTTTTTAATGGGAAAATAAATGTAATTTTTTTCTGGGAGCTTGCCATGAGTTGTTTATAAGGACCCAGAATCTGTCTGCAGTGTCTCCACCTCCTCGACCTGATTTCTGCAGCTGGTTCCAAACTGCATTCTTAGTTGTACTTCTGACCCTCTCCGTGACTGCCCTGTTTTTTGAGGGAGATGTCTAACATAAGCTGCAAAATTATGAGACTGCCTGCACGACAGCTCATGAACATAGTCACACAGCAGTTGATGAATGAGGCTAAGTGTCTTTGTATTAGGGCTCATGCACACGAGCGTGTGCAGTCAGTGCCTGTGCTGTGGATCGTAATTTGCAGTCCACATCGCACGGGCACTGACAGTGGGGCTGCTGGATGCGGATTGCGGAACCATTCATTTAAATGGGGTTCGCGATCCACATCTGAGGGTCCGCACCACAAAAAAGTAGTGCTTGCGCTACTTTTTTGCGGTGCAGAGGCACAGCCAGAAGCTCCACGGATACACACGGTAGTGCTTCCGTGGTGTTCCGATCCGTGCCTCCGCTCCGCATCTCCCGGATTGCGGACCCATTGAAGTGAATGGGTCTGCGATCCGTGATGCGGGCTGCACACGGCCGGTGCCCGTTTATTGCGGACCCGGCATATGCGGGCTGCAATACGGGCATGGGCTGGCACCGGTCGTGTGCATGAGCCCTTAGTCAGGTCTCTGGTAGTTCACTTTCAGTTAGACTGGTCTGAAAAAGCTGCAAATTGCAAAAATAAGTGCAACTTTTAATGCAAAAATAGTCGCACTTCACCACTGGAAACTGACGAATAAAAATAAGCCAGCCCTGGAGTGAATTAAAAATTAGACAGTTTTTGCGCACATTTCAGTCATAATAAAGGCGCAGCTACATAAACAGATTGAAAAAAAAGCAAAAATTATACAACTGCATAATTAGTCTAAAACTAAAATTGTCGAACGAGGCACAAATGCCCCCAAAACAGGCGCTCTTTTAGTAGTAAATGCGCCTAAAAATATATAATGTCTAAAACAGCATTTTTTGACCAAAAAAAGGGCCAAACACTATAATAAATGTGCCTCAGTGTTTTACCACGAATTGCTGTTTTTTCATGCAGTTTTTACCCCTTAGCTTTTCTAATGCCCTGGAGGGGTACTTTAACTGTTTCAGCCCCGGAGGGTTATACTATGGGACTTTTTGCACATGGCGATACCCATGATGTGTATTTTTTTTTTTTTTTTAGTTCTTTTATTTTTATTTTAGGGAAAGAGGGTTGATTTGAACTTTTATGTTTTTTTTATTTTTTATTTTTAAAACTTTAATTTACACTTATTTATAGTTCCCATAGGGAACTATAACAAGCAGTCATCTGATTGCTGTTATCATAGACTCCAATGCAACTGCATTGGAGTCTATGATGATTTTACTAATTTCCTATGGAGCCCTATTACACACAAGGGCTCCATAGTAAATACTATGCAGCAGCCTCCTGCCATTCACAAAGACAGGGGCTGCTGCAGACACGCTCCGGCTCCTCCGATCGCCACACGGATTGACCACAGCATCTGAGGGGTTAAATGTCCACGATCGGCATTACTGCCGAGCTTGCCATGAGTTGTTTATAAGGATCCAGCAGCTGTCTGCAGTGTCTCCACCTCTTCGACATGATTTCTGCAGCTGGTTCCAAACTGCATTCTTAGTTGTGCTTCTGACCCTTGGGGGATGAGGGGTTAAAGTCTGGACATTTGTGGACACTTGCCCCCTTTTCCCCTATGCAAAGTCATCAACACTGTATATTATTGCACTTTAAAGGGTTAACATGCATTGACTTTCACAGTTAAATACAGTGTAACTGTATTTTATGTTTTATACCATAGTTTACTATGATATATATCCTATTCATTTGCACTGTATTTGGGATCTCATGGGTGTCCATCGTGGAGCCTGGCTGCAAAATATTGTCTACCCTTTATGACCTGATCTGTACCCTAACACAGATACGGTCAGAGCATGATGTGTTCTGTAGCATCAGATTATCATGTTCTTCAGCAGGTGAGGGGTGCATTATGAGGTTCCTAGGAGCTGAGGTGTCCATGATGAACTTCTACAGAAGCAGAGGTCTGTATTATGAGGTCCTGCAAAATTTGAGGTGTGTATTAGGAGGTTCTGCAGGAGCTGAGGCATGTATTACGAGGTTCTTCAGCAGCTGAAGTGTGTATTTAAAAGTTCTGCAGCAACTGAAGTGTGTATGGTGAAGTTCTGCAGCAGCTGAGGTGTGTATTATGAGGTTCTGCAGCAGTAGAGGTGTATATTAGGAGGTTCTGCAGGAGTTGAGGCATGTATTACAAGGTGCCGCAGCAGATGAGGTGTGTATTTAGAAGTTCTGCAGCAACTGAGGTGTGTATGATGAAGTTCTGCAACAGCTGAGGTGTATATTATGAGGTTCTGCAGCGGTTGAAGTGTATATTAGGAGGTTCTGCAGCAGCTCAGATGTGTATGAGGAAGTTCTGCAGCACCTAAGGTGTGTAGTATAAGGTTCTGCAGCAGCTGAGGTTTATGTTAGGTGGGTCTGCAACAGCTGAGGTGTGTATTAGGAGGTTTTGCAGCAGTTAAGGTGTGTATTACGAGATTCTGCAGCAGCTGAGGTGTGTATGATGAAGTTGTGCAGCAGCTGAGGTGTGTATTATGAGGTTCTGCAGCAGTTGAGTTGAGTATTATGAGGTTCTGCAGCAGCTGAGTTGTCTATTATGAAGTTCTGCAGCAGCTGAGGTGTGTATTTTGAAGTTCTGCAAAAGCTGAGTTGTGTATTATGATGTTCTGCAGCAGCTAATGTGTATTATGAAGTTCCTCAGCAGCTGAGGTGTGTATTATGAAGTTCCTCAGCAGCTGAGGTGTGTATTAGGAGGTTCTGCGGCAACTGAGGTGTTTATTATTATGTTCTGCAGCAACTGAGGTGTGTATTAGGAGGTTCTTCAGAAGCAGGAGAACTATCAGTTGTGACTAGATTAAATATTTTAGTATTCTGTGTCTGCACCTTGTAAATGTCATTTTATTAGCAAGTAAGGTAGTTTTTTTTAAAAAAGGAAAGGCTGGACTGGGGCGCAGCTGAGGGAAGGCCGGCATGATTGGTTTTGGTGCCGGGAAGGGTTAATGATGGTTGGAGGCAGTGGCCAGGAGGGGTGGAGCCAGGACAGGTTTGAAAAGAAGGGCCAAGGAGGAGACTCGGCGCCATTTTGTGAAGAGGGAAGAGCAACTGGCACCTACTATGCAGGCGGCGGAAGAAGTGCTGCGGCAGCTGCGGACGGCGGCGGAATCCCGGGGTCCCGAGTGGCTCCGGGAGCAGGTTGTTGGACTGTTGCAGGGGGAGGAGGCGGAGACTGCTCCTCAGCTGCGGTTTCGCGGCGCGCCTGAGCCCGGATGAAACCCCCAGGCGCCGCGTGAGGAGCCCCTCCGGGGACCCTTCATCCCGGGGGGCAAGAAGAACTGATCGTGGCCGGCCCGCCCGGGGTGGAAGGAATCCCATGGTGCGGCGGGACTCGGAGCGGGACGGTGTGGCTCCTCCCCCGTCCCCTGGTGCTGACGGCGTTGGAGCGGGAGCAGGAGCTGCAGGCCTGGCCCTGACAGGACCGTCAGGGAGGCCTGCACGGCGGGGGAGAGAAGATGGACACGTGACCTCTGCAGTGGATCAGCGTGGCGGGCGGCAGGCGGCTGGCCCGGTTATGGATGGCAGAGATGAAGAGGATCGGTCGGGGTCAGGCGCATCCAGCAGCGTGGAGGCTGGGATGCAGGAAGACCGCAGTCCGGGGACGGCCAGGCGCGCATCCAGCAGCTTGGAGGCTGGGATGCAGGCGGTATGCAGTCCAGTGTCAGCCGGACGCGCATCCAGCAGCTTGGAGGCTGGGATGCAGAGGGAGCACAGCCCGGTGGCGGCCAGACGCGGTACTGTGGAGTCGTCCTTCAGGGATCTTCTGGAAGCAGGACCGTCCGCTGCGGGGTCCACAGCGCCCCGGCAGCCAGGTGAGGCACAATTGGGTTCACTGCCGGATTATCCCGATGGGGAGGATTTTTTGCAGGCGGTTGGCGGCGGCAACTGCGGGTGTGGTTTCTCCTCATCATTTCATTCGTTTGGGGCGTGAGTTAAAAGGGGATTTGGCGGTTTGGGCGGAGTTTTTGAGGGATTTCAATGGCAGGGCGTTGGTGACGAGGGAGACCATGGATAATTTCGATTTCGAGTTGTTTACTGATGTGGCTGGGGGGGTAGGTTCGGGGTTTATTGCCATGGTCAATGGTGTGCGGGTCGTTGGCCGGAGTCGTGGGTTGTGAGGGGTTGGGTCCGTAACCTGGCATTGCTGGAGCTCTTTCCTATCGTGTTGGCAGTTGTTTTGTGGGGCGACAAGTTTAGGGATAAGAAGCTGCGTTTTCATTGCGATAACTTGGGGGTGGTGCAAGCTATCAACGGTTTGACAGCTTCTTCCCCTCCGGTGGTTAAGTTATTGCAGCATGTGGTGCTGGTGTGTCTGTTGCATAATGTGTGGATTGTTGCGGTGCATGTTCCAGGGGTTTCTAACGGCATTGCGGATTCGCTTTCTCGTTTACAGTGGGAGCGGTTCCGGCAATTGGCGCCAGAGGCGGCGGCGGACGGCTTGGAGTGCCCGGAGTCCTTGTGGGAGCTCTTGGAGGTACCTTAGGGGACATGTTGCGGGAATCTGTGAGTGAGGGTACGTGGCGCTCTTATTCGGGGGCTTGGAGGCTATGGGAGGACTGGTGTGGGGCGTTGGGAGCGAGCGTCGGGGATGGGGTTTATCCGTTGCTGCTGTGGTTGTGCGAGGTGAGGGACAAGGGCTGGGCAGTTGGGCGGATCAACAATTTTTTGGCCGGTCTGGCTTTTGGTCTGAAGGTTCGGGGCTTGGAGGACGTGACAAAAGTGTTTTTGGTGAAGCAGGTTGTGAAGGGTTTTCGTAGGGGTAGGCGTGTGGAGGATAGTAGGCGGCCTGTGTCGTTTGCGTTGTTGTTACGTTTGGGTATCCGGGTTGAATTGGAGTGCCGGTCGCCACACGAGGTTAGGTTGTTTAAGTTGGCGTTTTCTTTGGCGTTTTTCGGGGCGTTCCGGTGGGTGAATTGGTTTGTAGGAGTAGAAACTGTGCTGGGGGCATTTTTGAGGAGGATGTGGATGATTGTGGGGATAGGCTGTTGGTCAGGATTAGGAGATCTAAGACGGACGTTTTTGGCAGGGGGCGTGACGTGTGTTTGTTTGCAGTTCCTGATTGCCCTTTGTGCCTGGTCGGTTGCTTGGGGGGGGGGGGACCGCGTGGGGGTGTCGGCCCGCTGCTCGGCATGAAGACGGGTCTTTTTGTCTCGGTATCAGTTCGTTGCTGTTTTTAAGACCTGTATCAAGGGCTTGGGTTTGGACCCGAAGGAGTTTACCGGTCACTCATTCAGGATAGGGGCGGCCACGGAGGCTGCTAGGTTGGGACTCAGCGACGAGGTGATACAACGTATTGGGCGGTGGGAATCTGTTAGCTTTCGGTCTTATGTCAGACTGGGGCGGCTGTGATTTTTATTTGTTGGCCTGTGCACTTATATGTTGGTTTTCTCTTCTCTGTTTGGCTGTTTTGCAGGGGTTCCGGCGGCTCTGATATGGATTCTAGGGCATTCCTTTGTTTTTTGGGGGGCGTTGCGAGCGGACGTGAGTCCGGATGGCCGTCAGCTAGGTTTTGCAAGGGATGAAGCGATTGTGCGGTGGCTTGGCTCCCGAGGTATGTTGTGGGGCAGCGTGATGAGAGAGGTGCACCGTTTTGCTCGGCTAGATCGCCCCCCGGACATTTTGGTGTTGCATGTCGGGGGGAACGATCTAGGGGTACGACCGGTTAGGGAATTGATCAGAGACATTAAGTTTGATCTGTTGAGGTTGTGGGCGTTGTTCCCTGGGTTGATCACGGTGTGGTCTGACATCGTGCCGCGTAAGGTGTGGCGTGAGGCGCGGTCAGTGGAGCGGATCAATAAGGCCCGGATTAAGCTGAACAGGGCGGTGGGTAGATTTGTGGCCAGGAATGGTTTTGTTGTTGTCCGGCATGTGGAGTTGGAGAC
>ONZH01011993.1:0-27483 GCA_900303285.1 Rhinella marina
GCGGATGCCCAATCACCCGTGGGTGTGTAGGCCAGGTTAAGAGGATTATAACACCCTCCCATTTTAATGATATAGTGGGTAAGGGGTTGAGAAGGGGTTAAATGTGTCAGCACTCTCCTCCCTGTTATCCCCTAGGGGCTATTGGTTGGGCTATGGCCAGCCCTCCCACTTCAGGGTAGGGCACTCCCATAGGGTTTATATACACTGGTCCTCCCCCTGTTCTTCCTCTTGGGCTGGAGAAGCGTGCGGCCTGCCCTCCCGCCCTTGGTTTTGAATTCTATCTGGGTACTGATTTCGTTTGTATTTCAAGTTGGTCTGATATGTTTTTTCTGTTTTAGTGTCAAAATCTTCTGGGAGTTTTGCAAGTCACAGCAGGCGGCAGTAAACAAAGCAAGAAGGTGGAAGGCGGATGGCGGACTTGCCCGCTGGGAGTCCGGTGGTTGGCATATCACTCCGTCAGTTGATGGTTGTGGAGTTTTGTGGTCTGTTTTCATAAAGGGGAAGGTTTAGACAAGGAGGGTGGTATTTAAAGGGGTTTCTGGCCGTTTTCCTCCTATCTGCAGTCTCACTACTATTAAAAAATGGCCATTAAAATATATGTACTTAATGTTAAGGATATATATATATATATATATATATATATATATATATATATACAGTACAGACCAAAAGTTTGGACACACCTTCTCATTCAAAGAGTTTTCTGTATTTTCATGACTATGAAAATTGTAGATTCACACTGAAGGCATCAAAACTATGAATTAACACATACAGTGGAATTATATACTTAACAAAAAAGTGTGAAACAACTGAAAATATGTTTTATATTCTAGGTTCTTCAAAGTAGCCACCTTTTGCTTTGATTACTGCTTTGCACACTCTTGGCATTCTCTTGATGAGCTTCAAGAGGTAGTCACCTGAAATGGTATTCCAACAGTCTTGAAGGAGTTCCCAGAGATGCTTAGCACTTGTTGGCCCTTTTGCCTTCACTCTGCGGTCCAGCTCACCCCAAACCATCTCGATTGGGTTCAGGTCTGGTGACTGTGGAGGCCAGGTCATCTGGCATAGCACCCCATCACTCTCCTTCTTGGTCAAATAGCCCTTACACAGCCTGGAGGTGTGTTTGGGGTCATTGTCCTGTTGATAAATAAATGATGGTCCAACTAAACGCAAACCGGATGGAATAGCATGCCGCTGCAAGATGCTGTGGTAGCCATGCTGGTTCAGTATGCCTTCAATTTTGAATAAATCCCCAACAGTGTCACCAGCAAAGCACCCCCACACCATCACACCTCCTCCTCCATGCTTCACGGTGGGAACCAGGCATGTAGAGTCCATCCGTTCACCTTTTCTGCGTCGCAGAAAGACACGGTGGTTGGAACCAAAGATCTCAAATTTAGACTCATCAGACCAAAGCACAGATTTCCACTGGTCTAATTGTCATTCCTTGTGTTCTTTAGCCCAAACAAGTCTCTTCTGCTTGTTGCCTGTCCTTAGCAGTGGTTTCCAAGCAGCTATTTTACCATGAAGGCCTGCTGCACACAGTCTCCTCTTAACAGTTGTTGTAGAGATGTGTCTGCTGCTAGAACTCTGTGTGGCATTGACCTGCTCTCTAATCTGAGCTGCTTTTAACCTGCGATTTCTGAGGCTGGTGACTCGGATGAACTTATCCTCCGCAGCAGAGGTGACTCTTGTCTTCCTTTCCTGGGGCGGTCCTCATGTCAGCCAGTTTCTTTGTAGCACTTGATGGTTTTTGCGACTGCACTCGGGGACACTTTCAAAGTTTTCCCAATTTTTCAGGACTGACTGACCTTCATTTCTTAAAGTAATGATGGCCACTCGTTTTTCTTTACTTAGCAGTTTTTTCTTGCCATAATACAAATTCTAACAGTCTAACATACAAATTCTAATATGTCTTATATTCTAGGTTCTTCAAAGTATCCACCTTTTTCTTTGATTACTGCTTTGCACACTCTTGGCATTCTCTTGATGAGCTTCAAGAGGTAGTCACCTGAAATTGTTTTTACTTCACAGGTGTCCCCTGTCAGGTTTAATCAGTGGGATTTATTGCCTTATATATGGGGTTGGGACCATGAGTTGTGTTGGGCAGAAGTCAGGTGGATACACAGCTGATAGTCCTACTGAATATTAGAATGTTCTAACAGCAGTGTGCAGTCTGAGCATGAGCTGCAGGGAGAAAGTCTACCTCTGTCCTACCCCTGCAGCTGACAAAAGTTGATTTTTACCTTTTGCGGAGTGGGAGGGGCATGGTCTGACTGGGTTGGGGCCAGTTGTTTTGAGGGTGGCCTGAATTGCAGGTTGATGCCATGGTAATTTATGAGGAAACACAGTGGGTAGCAGTGGAAGAAAACATCTTTTATTACTACAGAACGGTAAATATGTGAACTTTACATTATATTAGGTAATGATTGATGATGAATTAGTCTAAAACATAAGTTATATTTATGGTAACCGGAATACCCCTTTAACAGTGTCATCCACAGCGCCCTGCCCCTTTAAAGCTGACCTAACGCAGTGAATAAAAATGACTCAGTTGTTACGGAAACCATTGTAAAACTGTGTGTATGTGGAGAGTAAGGGCCTGCAAGCTACTACTGGCTGATAATGGTCATGTGATCAGGCTTCTATTGGCTAATGCATTTTTGGGGAATACCTCAGGAACGGTACGTCCTAGAGAGCTGAGACCTGGTCTAAAACCTTCTCGGACACCTGATGTACCTGTGTGCCAAATTGCGTGATTGTAAATGCAACGGTGCGGATTCCTTTGGCGGACATACATACACTGACAGCTTTATATATTAGATTCAATCTGTTAATCCTTGATTGTTTAATTGTGGTGAAATTGTGGCATGACATTACAGATTTTAGGGTGTTCCTGTTCTTTTAAATATAAGTTTTTAAAAGTATTTTAAGGTGCGCACGTTCTATTATACATAAGTATATCCGTTAATACCTAATTGTGTAATTGAGATGAAATTGTGGCTTGGTACTACAGATCTGAGGACGTGCACGTTTTAAAATACATACATATATCAGTTAATCTATAATTGTGCAATTGGGGTGAAATTGCAGCCTGATACTACTGATTTTAGGGTGATCACGTCCTTTTTATACTTAAAGGGGTATTCCCATCTCACAAATGTAGCTTGTATAATTAGATATAGCCATACCAATATTATTACTAATAGAATGTATTTATATAAAATGTACCGTTTAGAAGATTTGCCTATTTGTATATCCATTGTCCCACACACATTAGTCAGGCCGTTGTCCCTAGTTACGGCCACTGTGGCCATGTAGTAGTAGTGGTCGGCTTGCTGTTGTTCAAACCCGCTCTGAGGTAACTGCTGTATTGTGAACACACATTGCATGAACATGCGGAGACACATCTTTAGGTTGTAGCATTTTTATCTGCGCTTCTAAAACACAAAGAAACTGATCCTGTTCCAAGATCAATTCATCTCTATGGAGCAGGATCCGTTTATAACGTCTGTGTTTTGGACGGATCCTGACCATTGTGTTTTGGACTGGTAGGGTCCAAATGCAGATGTGAAAATACCCTAAGATGTGTCTCCGCATGCTCGTGTAATGTGCGTTCACAATACAGCAGTTACCTCAGAGCGGGTTTGAACAAGAGCAAGCCGGCCACCACTACTACATGGCTGCAGTGGCCGTAACCAGGGGCAACGACCTGACTGATGTGTGTGGGAAAATGGAAATACAAATAGGAAAATCTTCTAAACTGTACATTTTATATAAATACATTCTATTAGTAATAATATTGGTATGGCTATATCTAACTATACAAACTACATTTGTGAGATGGGAATACCCCTTTAAGTATATATGTTAATCCCTATTTGTGTAATTGGAGTGAAAGTGCAGCCTGATACTACAGATTGTAGGTTGCTTATGCTCTCTTATATATAAGTAATCCCTAATTGTGCAATTGAGGTGAAATTGCGGCTTAGTACTATAGATTTTAGGGCACTCACGTTCTAAAATACATAAATATATCTGTTAATCCTAAATTGTGTAATTGGGGTAAAATTGCAGCCTGATACTACATAATCCCTAATTATGTAATTGGAGTGAAATTGTGGCCTGAAGCTACAGATTTTAGGGTGCACACGTTCTTATATATAAACGTTTATCCATTTATCCCTAATTGTGTAAGTGGGTGAAATTGCAGCCTGATACTACAGATTTTAGGGTGCTCACGTTTTATTATACATAAATACATCCGTTAATCCCTAATTGTGTAATTGGGGCAAAATTGCGGCTTGATACTACATAGGGTGCTCACGTTCTCTTATATAAGTACATCCATTCATCCTTGTTTCGGGGGTGAAATTGCACCCTGACACTACTGTTATTTTATCCTTACTGTTACTATTACAGTAAAGTATGTCCAACAGACAGGTGACAGGCCCTTATAAGGGAACGGGCAGTGGCCAAAATGTTTCTGGAGCTGGCAGAAGTAGCTGCAGCAGAAGAAGGGGTGGTAGCAGCAGTCACTGCGACAGGCCAGAGCTGCCAGTGTCATCCAGTGGTCGTATTTTGACCAGCACTCCAGCTGTTTTGAATAGTTGACTCAGTCTTCAACTTTATCGCAAGTGAAATCAGACACCCCCCAGCCAGAAGTTGGTGGGTTTCTCTGACACCACACTCAGCTTGTTCTTGTGTCATGCCAACTATGTGCCCCCACCTGTCCTCAAACTGCCTCTTTCATTTTCTATTCCTTCTGTTCTGCTTGAGAAGTATTGTATGCTGTTAGCTCCGCTCCACTTTTCAGCGAGGACAAGCTTCTGGAGGACAGTCAGCATCTACTGCCCAGCCAATATCTGGAGAAGAGATCCGCTGCTTCCTCCAGTAGGCAGGCGAGTAGCGATAATGAGAGTCACATGGGAGCTGGTGTTGTGAGCCGTCAGGCACGCGGCCCTAAGACTGGTGAGGGTGACATCAGTGATGACAGAAGTAGATGATGATATAGTCGATCACACGTCAGAGCTGGTTGAAGAGGGTGCTGCTTCATCATCATCATCATCATTATTATCATCATCAGTGGATGAGGGTGGCAGCTAGTGCGTGAGGCAGCGGCTGAGCCAGCAGGGTGCTAGCATGGCTGTGAGTCAGCAATGTGAGGACTGGAGCCAATCATGCCCAAGGTAGACTGCCTGCTACTATACTTGCCGGTGTGGGCATTTTTCATCAAGCCGCTAGAGGATGTCAAAGGTCTTACACAGCAATGCTGCATCACCCAGTGGCCCACACCCCTTCTCCGGCAGTCAAGACTCCACCACCTCAGTAGAAGGGAACTGTGTTTCCTTCCCATCATCTACTGGTATTGATGCTCCTCCTCCTCCTCCTTCTGCTCATCAGCAATCGATCACCAAGGCGATTGCAAAAAGACAACAGTATGCGTACACTCATCCAACAGCGAAGAAGCGAAACATGTTCCTGGCCAAGTTGCTGCTACTACAGTCCCCCCCCCTTCCATGTGGTAGACTCTGCACCTTTCAGAGAACTGATGGCTTGTGCCGAGCCAAGGTCGAAAGTCCCAAGCCATCATTAGGCTACTTTCACACTAGCGTTACATATTAAGTAGATGTTGATATAGTTGATCACACGTCAGAGCTGGTTGAAGAGGGGGCTTCATCATCATCATCATCATCAAAAGGAATGCTCCAAAATGCATTCTGTTCCGTTCTCATACTGGAAAGCAAACCATAGCATGCTGAGGTTTGCTTTCAGCTCTGGGATGCAGAGCCAAACGTTCATGATGGATCTGTTTTGGGTATGTTAAAGATAATACAACTGGATCCATTTATGACGGATGCAGATGGTTGTATTATCAGTAACCAAAATGTTTTTTCCTGAACCCTGCTGGATCCAGCAAAAACGCTCATGTGAAAGTAGCCTTACTTCTACAAAAAGGCAGTACCAGCCCTGCACATGTATGTTGAACAGAAGGTGTGCCAGTCCTTGAGCCTGGTAGTGTGTGCCAAAGTTCACAGAAGAGCCAATGTGTGGAGTTATAGCTATGGTCAAGGACAAGATATGTGCTTTACGGCCAATTTGGTAAATGTGGTTCCTGCCCAGCCACACCAGAAACTTGGCCAGGTGATGGCAATGCCGCCTACACATTCTCAAGCTGTGAGTCCTATGCCAATGTCCTCTTTTGCCTCCTCATCTTCCACCTTGTCCTCAGACTCCACTGCAGGCACAATTTGGAGTGCTACTCCAGCATACCACCTATGCAGAGCATGGCAGTGTCATGCTGTTCTGCACCTGGGCGAAAAGAGTAACACCAGGGAGGGACTGCTTAGCGTTTTTCAAGAGGAAATCAAATTCTGGCTCTCTCTTCGCCAACTGAAAATCTGAAAACTGTGAATGCACTTCAGCGACTCTTACACTGCAAAACACGCCTTCCTTCAGCTGCAAAGGAAGAAAAGCGTTCCCCAACATCGCCTGATATGTGATGTTTCCATTCCTTGGAAATCCACCCTCCACATGTTGGACCAACTATATGAGCAGCGGAAGGCCATAAACAATTTCTTGATGATGCAGGCAGACAGGAGCTCTCCACTCTGTAACTTCTACGTTAACCAGTGGCAGCTCATGCATGACGCATGCCTTGCTGACCTCACCATTCATTTTAGCCTTCTGATCTGTCTTCTGACAGTCCCTATTTTGCATCAGGATATGCTCATGATTTGGAGGCCAAAATCAGGAATAGGTACAAAACACAAAAGACATGCAAACATTCCAATCATGTGTCATCTCTATTTTAGATAAACTCCTGTTGTTTTTTTTTTTTTTGGCATTAGCAATTACTGACTAAATGTTGACCATGTGAAGGCTGATGCTCAAATGACAGGATCCGTTTTTTTGGGGGTTGTTCTTGTGACAAATCAGAAGAAGGCAAAAAAAAAAAAAAAAAAGTGATATCAACACAAACTTATTGCCAACACCCTCTCCACTCTGTCATGGGGCCACTACTTGGATTGGCCTATAACAGAACAGGTTCTGTAGAAATCTATGTTGAATCAGCTGACAACGGTTTAAAAAGAGTGCAATCTTTCACTCTATAGTACAATCTTGGGCCACTGCACGGTTCTGTATACCTGACGCTAACATTGACCTGTAAGGATAAGTTCAAACTTGAGTTATTCGGTGAGTTTTGGCCCCATAACAGACTAAATAAGGGAAGTGTGAAGTGATTCTAAGAGACATCTGTGTGACATCTGTCAACTGTCTGCCATACTGACGCAAAGTAACTGTTTCACTAACACAAAAGACTACCTATGGATGTTTCTGCAATGAACAGTGTTCTACATCAATATATAGGCTATCTACAGCCAGGAAAAAGCTGATTTGTAACAGAGTTCTTCACTAATAAATTTGTATTTAATCAAATTTTTGGGAAAATTTGGCAAACTGTCAAAATTAAATTTTTAAAAATTTAGCTCATCTCTAGTTCTAATATTCAGTTGATAAGGATATTTAGTTTTTATAGTATCATGACATAAACTAATATCTATAATACTTATAAAAATACTATAAATGACAGTAATGTAGCCAATCATAGGTATAAGAAGAAGCATTCCTGAGATCATTGTATACATGACACAGTGGAGAGGAGTGATATGAGGAGGTGAGGAGACTACTTGTAGAGCTGTCACATATCAAGGTGCAGTCAGCAGTTTACCTCATAGACATCACAAAAGGTGTGGAGCATAAAATACAATAAAATCCAAGAAAACTGCACATGTCCCAGTCCTGTAAATGTCTCGTATACTCACTGTAATTCCTCTATCCTGCAGTCTGGACTGGACAGAGCTTTCATCAACTCACTGAAGTGAGGACCAGACAGGCTGTTATTAGACAGGTCAAGTTTCTTCAGGGACTGGTTACTCCTTATTAGAGATGCCAACAGGCTGCAGGAAGTGTTTGGTAGATTATTAAAACCCAATCTGTAAGAATAGGAACATGAGATGTAGATGAGGCATATAAAATCTGTTGATTGTTAATGTGGATAGAAAATGCTGCCAGCTGTTAGGAAAATCCATAAATGTAATCACCAGAAGTCATTTCATCAGCTATATAATATGTTTACTGACACCAAATCCATGTTCTAGAAATCCAGAATCCCTGAGGAATGTCCTCACTTTCTGGCATGTCATAAATCAGTGATGATTGTAGCTCATGGATCTACAATAGATATAAGGGCGCATGGAGGAACTTGCTTCACCAATCATCAATATTTTACTCACTGTAATTCCTCTATCCTGCAGGACGAACTGGACAGAGCTTCCGTTAACTCAACAAAGGAGGACCATGCAAACCGTTATTACACAGGTCAAGTTTCTTCAGGGACTGATTATTCCTTATTAGAGATGCCAACTGGCTGCAGGAAGTGTCCAGTAGATTATTATTACCCAATCTGTAAGAATAAGATGTAGATAAAATCTGTTGATTGTGAATATTGAGAGAAACTGCAGCCAGCTGTTAGTAAAATCCATAAATGTCATCACGAGAAGTCATTTCTTGTGTGTGGTGAGTGTCAGGAATGGCACCAGCTATATGATATGTTTACTGACACCAAATCCATGTGGCCACATGTCATAAGGCCTCATCGAGGAACTTGTGTCACCAGTCATCAATATTTTACTCACCGTAATTCCTCTATCCTGCAGGACGAGCTGGACAGAGCTTCCATCAACTCACTGAAGTGAGGACCATGCAGACGGTTATTAGACAGGTCAAGTTTCTTCAGGGACTGGTTACTCCCTATTAGGGATGCTAACTGGATGCAGGAAGTGTCCAGTAGATTATTAGAGGACAGACTGTACAAATAAGAAGATAAGATGTGGATGAGGCATTAGTATAAAACCATTAGATTGTGAATGTAGAGAGAAAATGTCCCCAGCTGTTAGTAAAATCCATAAACGTTATCACTCGAAGCTTTGTCTTGTGTTGTGGTGGTTGTCATGGAATGGTGACAGCTATATGATACACCCATGTCCTAGAAATCAGAATCCCTGAGGAATGTCCTCACTTTATGTCATGTCATAAATCAGTGATGTTTGTACAGTGGTCATCAATTTCATACTCACTTTATCTCCTCTATCCTGCAGGCCATAGCTTCCATTAGGTCGCTAAGGTCAGGACCAAACAGAAGTTATTAGACAGGTCAATTATCTTTAGGGACTGGTTTTTCCTTATTCCAGATGCCAAGTCTATGCAGGAAGTGTCTGGTAGATCATTACTGCCCAAACTGTAAGAATAAGAAAATCAGATGTGAGTGAGGCGTTAGTATAAAATCTTTAGATTGTGAATGTGGAGAGTCAATGTTCCCAGCTGTTTTTAAAAATCCATAAATGCCTTCACTAGAAGCCGCCTCTTGTGTTTGGAGGACGTCAGGAATGACGACAGCAATATCGTATGTCCACCGACACGAAATCCAGAAGTACATCATAAATCAGTGATTACTGCAGCACATGGGTCTACAATAGCCATGATGGGGGAACATTTGTGTTAGCAGTAGTGTTGAGTGAATCAAAGTCAAATGAATTGACTTCTATCCAAATTTCAGGAAAATTTTGATTTGTCCAAAAGTTGAATTTCCTCATCTATTTTTCCTGAAATGGAAATACATTTGCTTGAGGAGAGGCCATTACGGCCATCTTGATTGAAGAAACTTCTAAATCTTCTGTGAGGGACAGTGACGTCATCAGTGATGGCAGCACCGCACCCCGCCAGCATAATGACATGATGACGTCATCACATCATCACACAAGATTTTGCGTAGTTTCTTCAAGCAAGATGGCCACAAGATGGTCAGCAGATATCAGCTGATAAGAAGCTTCCTTCCTCCAGCATCTACTGTAGCTCTCAGTCTGTGGCCCTTGTGTCCTCCATTCTCCTCCACTCTTTACATTATTACATGTCACATGTGTCTCCGTTGGTGACTTAGAGACATGGGATTATTAGGTGGAATGGATAATGAATAGAAGTACACTACATTCAGGGTTTTCTCTGGATCCTGCTGTTATTGACTATTACTCATTGATAAAGATCAGTTATCGTCTCCATTCTGAGTATATAAGAGGTTATAAGTCGTGTTAAGTGAATCAAGCTTCAGATCACAGATCCAAAATCGATTCTTCTAGCATTTCGTTTTAATACTTTACGTTGTACAGTAATCCCTAGTTCTATTGTTTGCTTGTGTAATGGTGTGCCGCCTTCCGTTTTTTTGTTTGCTGTTTTCATGCTAGCTTTATGGATGTGCACCTGTATTTATGGAGGGTCGCTCCCTCCTTTAGAATGAGCACTCCCACCTGCCCAGGGCTTCTGAGCAGAGTGTAAATATCACTGGTTCCCTGAACATTGTAGGCTAAGGTTACCACATACATTTTAATGCTGTAAGGAGACAGATCTCAGTACAGCATTAAAACAAAGTGTTAGAACGCATCGGCTTCGTATCTATGATCTGAAGCTTGCTTCACTCAGCCTTGTAACAGATGAAATGTAATACAAGCAGGGATATCTGCTCTATAGTGGAAAGGCTCATGTACATGGCCATATTACAGCTCTGTATGACCTCTGAGTTACTACAGCCCCAAAGAAGTTCATGTGCCCTAACTGTACCTCCATAAGTCTCAGATTTTCAGGACCTTATTACAGATTTTCCGTGTGGAAGCACAATGCAATTAATGATTAGAATAAGTCCTAGGACATTAAGCTCCTAAGGACTGGGGCAAGCTTCATTTGTGTTTTCTTTTCACCCTTCCAAGAGCCATAACTATTCAGATTTCACATAGCCTTATGAGGGCTTTTTTGTTTGTGGAACAAGTTGTATTTTTTAATGGCACCATTTATTTTACCCAAGGTTGTACTGGAAAATGGGAAAACATTTTTTGTGGGGTGAAATTGACAAACAAATATTTAATTCTTGTGGATTGGATTTAGTATTTACACTGTTCATTGTGTGGTAAGATGACATGACAACCATGTTCCTTGGATAAGTGTGATTACGTCAGTACCAAACTTATCAAACCTATATAGTTTCTATTATGTTTTATCACTTTCAAAAAACAAAAACAAAAACATTTTTTTCTTTGTATCTCCATATTCTGATAGCCTTAGCTTTTTTATATTTCTGCCACATAGATTTTATGGGTATCATTTTGGGATGTATATGACTTTGATCACCAAAAATTACATATTGTCCGTTTTTTTTTTTTTTGTTCTTTAAAGCAATACGGCGTTCACCACACATGATGAATATTTTTAGATTTTGTTAGTTTGGATATTTTCAGATGCTGTGATACCAGTGATGTTTATTTCTTTTATATGTAAAATTCAGAAATGGGGGTGATTTGAATTTTTAATATTTGTTTTATATGTAATGAATGTGTTTTTTTTATATTAAATTGTTTTTTTTACTTTTTTCATTGTACTTAGGGAACTTTAAGGGGTTATCCGAGAGTATAAAAAGCTCCTCCATATGCCCAGGCCCATCACATTTAATATACTTACCCCGCTCCGCTCCTGGTCCCCGCACCGTTGCTGCAGCTTCTCCCCAGGCAGAGACGGGAACAAACCTCCCTAGCATCGCGGGTGAGACTAGGGAGGCTCATCCCCATCTCTACCTGCCATTGGCTGCTCCCCCCAACACTGGATGTTTTCATTGTGCACTGGGAGAAGCTGCAGCAACGGTGCAGGGACCAGGAACGGAGCGGGGTATATTCAATGTGAGGGGCCCAGTATATGGGGAAGCTTTTTATACTTTTGGATAATCCCCTTAACATAAAATCTCCTGAGCAGCATCAGAAGGATTACATGACTAGGATCACTCTGCTCCATGTGGCCACTTAACTCCTTGCCGACCTAGGACGAAAATGCTCGTCCTAGGGTTAACTGGCTGCCGGACACACGCTGCCGCGATCAACAACATGGGCCCGGCTGATACTGACAGCCGGGCCCCTGCTGTATCCGCCAGCATCGGTGATAACACCAATGCCGGCGGATTAACCCCCTGTATGCCGCGGTCATGCTGAACACGGCATACAGGGGGTTTGCTGCAGCTTGTAAATTCCCATTGGGTCCCCTTGCTGAGGTGGGGGGTACCCGATGGTTGCTATGGCAGCCCCGATGCCTTGCACAGGCATCGGGACTGCCAACTACGGAAGCCCAGGAGATCCAGCCACTTATACTGTAAGACGCTGACAGTTCAATACAGCACAATACAGATGTATTGAAACAGGGATCAGACCCTGAAATGATGAAGTCCCATAGTGGAACAGAAGTCAAAAGTTAAAAAAAAAAAAAAAAAAAAGTGAAAAAAAGTTTAACAATTAAAAAAAAAAGTTTCAATTAAAAAAAGCCAAGTAAAAAAAGTAAAAAAGTAAAAAATAGAAAAAATAAAAATAAAGAACATACATATTAGGTATCGCCGCCTCCGTAACAACCTGCTCTATTAAAATATCTCATGATCCACCCCATCCAGTCAACGCTGAAAAAAAATGTCATGTCACCCCGCAAAAAAAGAGCCCCTACCTGAGACAATCGCCCAAAAAAAACAAAAAAAAAACTACAGGTCTCAGACTATGGAGACACTAAAACATGATTTTTTTTTTTGTTTCAAAAATGATTATTGATTATTGTGTAAAACTTAAATAAATAAAAATAAGTATACATGTTAGGTGTCGCCACGTCCGTAACAACCTGTTCTACAAAAATATCATATGAGCTAACCTCTCAGGTGAACATCGCAAAAAAAATAAAAACAGTGTAAAAAAAAGCCATTTTTTTCTTACCTTACATCACTAAAAGTGCAAGCGATCAAAAAGGTGTATGCTCCCCAAAATAGTACCAATAAAACTGTCATCTCATCCCACAAAAAATTAGCCCCTACATGAGACAATCGCCCCCCCCCCCAAAAAAAAAAGTACAGCTCTCAGACTATGGAGACACTAAAACATGATTTTTTTGTTTCAAAAATATTATTGTGTAAAAATTAAATAAAAAATGTTGGTGCTTTTCTAGAATTGATCAAAATTATTAAAAGTGTTGGGAGCAGTTGCTATGTGTGAGCATAAACACATTCACACACACATACACTACACACACTTATCATGATTGCAGTTTTCTCACCTGACTTAGACCACATTGCTTTATGGTTTTGCTGACCACCATACCGTGGTCACGACTTGCCGCTCACATAATAGTAATACAATACAGATGTATCCATCTTTAACCTACTTGAATTAACTTAACCCTTTCATGACCGGACCTATAAAAGGCCTGGATGTCCAGGCAACTTTTTGGGATTTGGGCACATGGTGGTTTAGTGACCCTATTTTTATTTTTTTTGTTTGAATACGAAAATAATTTTTGCAATTTTTTTTACTTGACACTTAGGACTTATTATTAGAATGTTTTTTTTAAAGATATTTTATATTTTTTTAGGTGTAATTTAGACAAAAACCGCTAATTCTTATTAAAGAAAAGTAATTTTTTTTAATTATAGATTTTTATTTTTTAAATATTAAAACTGACACACAAATGAATTATTGCAATGGGTTCCCTATTTGATGACGATCGTTTTGATATATAGCATGTATAGATTTTATTTGACGGGGCGACTATGGTGACTGTTTCCATTGGCGACTGCGTGTTTAATTTTTTTTTTTTTACACTTTTTTTGTTTGTTTTTTATTTATTTTTTTACTTATATATTAATTTACTTTTGACAAATAATATGTCCCCCAGGAGGTCATTAAAAGACCTCTAGAGGACATTGACTTTTTTTTTTTTAACACTTTTTTTCCCCACTGTTTCCACTGTAACTGGGGCATCCACAGGAGCCCCAGTTACAGGGGAAAACAGACCCCTGGGAGCTCATAAGACTCAGGCAGAGCTGATTAGGGTCTCCTTAGACCCTGCAGCACTGCTGTGGCTCCGAGTCACGTGACCGCCGGGAGAGTACAGGAAGCGGCGCTGCCGCTTCTTTCCTGCTGCTCCTCCGGCTTAGGTAAGGCTCTCCTCCGGCTTAGGAGAAGACAGAAGCGGTAATAAACTGCTCCTGTCTTCTCCTCAGGGTCCCCGCTCTGTCTGTGAGCCGGGACCCGACCTGCTCCTGCTAGATTGCAGGAGCAGGAGCTTTAAATCCCAGCGCTGATCAGCGCTGGGATTAAAGCGCTGCCTGCACGTGTATATACGTGCTATCTGCACGGGGCATGTGCAGATAGGACGTATATACACAGATGGCTGACGTCAAGGGGTTAAGGACTGCAAAACGCTCAACAGGCTGCAGACCACCTCACAGCCAATGAGTGGCCACACAGACAAAAAAGATAGCATATGTACCTCCCAACAGTGTCACAAAGATTGTTATCCTGTACTACAGTCATGGCCAAAAGTTTTGAGAATGACACAAATCTTCTATTTTCACATGATCTGCTGCCCTCTGGTTTTTATGTGTGTTTGTCAGATGTTTTTATCACATACAGAAATATAATTGCAATCATATTATGAGTAACAAAAGCTTATATTGACAGTTAGAATGAGTTAATGCAGCAAGTCAATATTTGCAGTGTTGACCCTTCTTCTTCAGGACCTCTGCAATTCTCCCTGGCATGCTCTCAATCAACTTCTGGACCAAATCCTGACTGATAGCAGTCCATTCTTGCACAATCAATGCTTGAATTTTGTCAGAATTTGTAGGTTTTTGTTTGTCCACCCGTCTCTCGATGATTGACCACAAGTTCTCAATGGGATTAAGATCTGGGGAGTTTCCAGGCCATGGATCCAAAATCTCTATGTTTTGTTCTCTGAGCCATTTAGTTATCACCTTTGCTTTATGACAAGGTGCTCCATCATGCTGGAAAAGGCATTGTTGATCGCCAAACTGCTCTTGGACGGTTGGGAGAAGTTGCTCTCGGAGGACATTCTGGTACCATTCTTTATTCATGGCTGTATTTTTAGGTAAGACTGTGAGAGAGCCGATTCCCTTGGCTGAGAAGCAACCCCACACATGAATGGTTTCAGGATGCTTTACAGTTGGCATGAGACAAGACTGTTGGTAGCGCTCACCTCGTCTTCTCCGAATAAGCTGTTTTCCAGATGTCCCAAACAATCGAAAAGGGGATTCATCAGAGAAAATGACTTTACCCCAGTCCTCAGCAGTCCACTCCCTGTACCTTTTGCAGAATATCAGTCTGTCCCTGATGTTTTTTCTGGAGAGAAGTGGCTTCTTTGCTGCCCTCCTTGATACCAGGCCTTGCTCCAATAGTCTCCGCCTCACAGTGCGTGCAGATGCACTCACACCTGCCTGCTGCCATTCCTGAGCAAGCTCTGCACTGCTGGTAGCCCGATCCCGCAGCTGAAACACTTTTAAGAGACAGTCCTGGCACTTGCTGGTCTTTCTTGGGCGCCCTGGAGCCTTTTTGGCAACAATGGAACCTCTCTCCTTGAAGTTCTTGATGATGCGATAGATTGTTGACTGAGGTGCAATCTTTCTAGCTGCGATACTCTTCCCTGTTAGGCCATTTTTGTGCATTGCAATGATGACTGCACGTGTTTCTTTAGAGATAACCATGGTTAACAGAAGAGAAACAATTATGCCAAGCACCAGCCTCCTTTTAAAGTGTCCAGTGGTGTCATTCTTACTTAATCATGACAGATTGATCTCCAGCCCTGTCCTCATCAACACCCACACCTGTGTTAATGGAGCAATCACTGAAACGATGTTAGCTGGTCCTTTTAAGGCAGGGCTGCAATGATGTTGAAATGTGTTTTTAGGGATAAAGTTCATTTTCTAGGCAAATATTGACTTTGCAAGTAATTGCTGTTAAGCTGATCACTCTTTATAACATTCTGGAGTATATGCAAATTGCCATTATAAAAACTGAAGCAGTAGACTTTGTAAAAATTAATATTTGAATAATTCTCAAAACTTTTGGCCATGACTGTACACATCTAGGAATTAGAGATGAGCAAAGTTTTAAAAAAATCGATTCAGACACTTCACTGAATTTTTTTTAAAGTCTGATTCGATCCAAATTAATCATAAAGCTCGTTATAAATCAGCTATATCCCAGCCTGCAGGGAGAGTATATCTTGGTGTACATTGCTGTGCATTGCATCAACATGCATAGCCTTAGACTCAATTCACAGTTCACTTATTTGGTCAGTTACTGGTCAAAAACTGACCATATAACTGAAGTGTGAACTCAGCCTTACAAGTTAATGTTAGCATGAGGTATAATGTACTTAACTGTGTAATGTCCCAAATTGTACTATAGAGTGAAAGAGCACTCTCCTTTTACATGGACTCTGTGAAATACAGCCACCATGTCTCCTGCCCCCGGGCCAGCCAGTTTATCAGCATCTGTTCCAGGATGTGAAGGAGTGGAATGACATCAGCCATCCTGTAGTCCTGGTGACTGACAAATAAAGTGGCATCCTCAAAGGGCCTGAGCAAGTGGCAGGTTTCACGCATGAGCTGCCACTGGATAATGGTCGAAGTTATACAGGGGAGTACCCCTGTCCACCTGCATCATCAAGAAATCATTCATGGCCTTCCTCTGATTCTATACTTGGTCCAACTTGGTGGAGGGTGGAGTTCCAACATGTAGAAATGTCACATACGAGGTGATGTTGGGGAAAACCTTCACCCTTTGCATCTTGATCACCTCGCCAAATTGCTGGTAGTCCTTGGCCAGAACCACATTTACCTAGTGAGCCTTAAAGGACATATATTGTCCGTGATCATAGTTACAACTCCACATGTAGGTGCTTTCATGATTTGAACCAGACACTCACAGGCTTGAGGACTGGCCCACCTTCTGCTGTGCATATGTATGCAGAGCTGGTACATCTTTTTTAGAGAAGGCTTGAGACTCTCCACTTGGCTCAGCACAAGCCACCAGTTCTCTGAAATAAGCAGAGTCAACAATATGGAAAGGGATGGACTATAGTACCAACAACTTGGAGCACGTTCAGCTTCTGCACTGTTGAATGAGTGCTGTTGTCTCTTTGCAATCTCCTAAGAGATCGATTGCTGGCGAAACACAGGACAAGTAGTAGGTAGAGGAGGAGGAGGAGGATCATCAGGACCAGTAGATAATGGGAAGAAAACACAGCTCCTTTATGCTGAGCTGGTGGAGCCATGACTGTTGGAGAAGGGGTGGGAGCAGCTGGGAGATGCAGCAGGCTGTACCACTACATTAGCGCCAAGTTTTTCCAGGCCACTTTATGGTGATGCTCCATGTGTTGACGCAGGGCCGTAGTGCCTACATTGGTACCCTGGCTGCGCTTCACCTTCTTCCCACAGATTCTACATATGACCCCGCTGATGTCCTCAAGCAACTTGATGAAAAATTCCCACACCGGTGTGGACGGCATTTTACCCCCATGACTCCGTGCGGACCGCATGCCGCTGCCTCTATGAAGCCATGCACTGCTAGTTGTTTATGGACAGGTAAGCTCCTGAGTTGAAGATGGTCTACCCCGGATATGTTTGGCTCCAGATCTCCCACTGTTTCCACCCTGCTGGCTCAATGGCATGCTGCCACCTTGCTGCTGTCTTACAGGCCTGCTCCCACTCTCACCCCCTGATGATGATGATGATGATGATGATGATGATGATGAAGCCCCCTCTTTACCTGGCTCTCACCTGTGATCGGCTACATCATCATCCACTACTGTATGCTCGTCACTTATTTTACCCTCATTAGTCTCATGGCCCAGGTGCCTTACCGCTGTTAACACCTGCTCCAACACAACTTTCGTTGTCGCTACTTTCACACCTACAGGAAGAAGCAGCTAACCTCTAACCTCTCACCCAAATTGAATGTATCATAATGATTTATGCTGTAGTGAATTCGGACATGGCCCTGACCTATCTTTGGGAGGTACATGGCCTATGCTCTTTATTGCTGCCGCCACCAGCCTCCTGCTCTCATGTAGGAGTCCTCATCCTCCCTCGACTGTGGGATATCATGGTGGGTTCTTTGGCCCCCTCCCCTGCTCTGCATTTGCCCCGACTGCCACTGTTGCTGCCCCCAACGCTAATACCGTGGCTATGGGTGCCACTATTACCAATACAGCTATGCCTGGGGTATGCAGCCTCCTCCTTAGGGCAGTACAAACACTGCTCTCACACAAGTTGTGAACAGGGAGCATCTCCTGACTACAGTATCTCCCCTAGGACACTTTTTAGGAAAAATGAAGGTGCCCCACTAGTAAGGGGTAGTGAAAACTAAGAGGACTCTACTGAAAGCCTTCTCCAGTGCTGCAAGGAGGAGGAGCAGGAGGAACATTGTGACCCCTGGCTCCACGAAAAGGTGTTAATTATTAGTTTTTTTTTAAATTATTATTATTATTTTATTTGCTATAATCATATGTCGTAATTATAATGCATTAACATATCCTAGAGAAATTATGATTTAGAGAAATTAATTATTATTTTAGAGAAAGTATTATTATCACTATTATTATATTTTAGTTATTTTATAATTAATTATTTATTTAGAATTGGCTGCTATATCTCTCTTATCCATACTTGTTTAATTATTTATTTATTTATTTAATTATTTATTTATTTATTTATTTATATCAATTTTAATGGAGGTTAAGGGGATGACACTTATATGTCCATAATAATATTAGTGGCACCACTATATAGAGGCACCTACTAGACAAGTAAAGCTTTATTATCAATTATTAATACTTTTGAGATTGAGCCTCGATAGAGCGCTAAATGAGCTGTATATTTCAGTTTTTTGATGTCAAAGTACATGGACGAGTCCCGACGTGCTTAGCAAGCTCTGATGCGTTCCACGCTGGTGCGCACATCAGACCGGAAGTTCCAGGTGCGCTCCACGGTGGAACCCACACAGGACCGGAAGCGCCCATACGCAAGACAGGAACCGGCGTTTCCCGGGTTCTTCTCCACGTGCCATCCCCTAGTGCCTCCCACAGTGACCACTACTACACTATAAATACATGTATGGTATGTATGTTTGTTCTATGTTTATAATATTGTTGCTCCTGATAAAGGGGTCCTATGAAAAGACCCCGAAATGCGTTGAGCCTGAATTTAAATAAAAGGTGATTGACAAGAAGCTCCAGTGAGTGGCTGCCATCAATAACCTATCATCCTACAAGCGATTCTGGCGACAGGTTTTTTTTGGGACGCAGTTCTCTTTAGCTTTATCCTGCATCCCGCCCCCCAGTGAAGTGAGTAACACTTACAATATCCGTTTTTATCCTTAGGTATTATACCTGCAATTTTATTTTATCTTTTCATGTGTTTTGATGCATATTTAGTGGTCTTGGTGTCAATGACCATCAATAGCTCTTATATATGTTCATTAATTGGTGTGAATCGCACTATATGTTACACTGAGTCTGGCGCTTTGGAATATAGGGGTCTGTCTTTGCACATGTGACTGTTGTCACATTGTCTTTTTGCCTTATTCTTTTCCACGAAAAGGTGCCAAACTTTGAAGTCCCCTCCACGTCATCCTGCTGTGACTGAGAGGAGGAGTAAGCCATACAATTCACAATCTCATCCTCTTTCACCTCAACAATAATGTTGCACATTTCCGAAGATAGCAGGGACAACTGTGGCCTATTGCTGCTACTACTACTACTACTACTACTGTTGGTGCTGCTACTTCCCACATTCTGGCTCTGGGTCTTTCATCTGGAACCCTTCTGTAGCCCCAACATTTTTGGCCGTCATAGATAATGTTGTGCGTTACAGTGTATATCAGTGTAGTAATCACATATATGTTGGTTTTTAATCATTTCAACACCGCCCCCCCAAAAAATTGCCACCATGTTGAGAAATAAACAGAAATGGATTTAGGCCTAAGTTCATTAGCACTAGTGTTGTGTGCTACCCTTTCTATTGGTGCAGTAATCACGTATATGCTGGTTTGAATACAGTCAACAACTCCCAAAAAATTGGCACTGTTTAAAGATAGAAATAAACGGAAACAGATTTAGGCCTAAATTCACTATCAGTTACAGATAACTTTGTGTGCTACCCTGTGTATTGGTGTCATAATTACATATATGCTGTTTTTTTTTAAATTCAAAAACCCCCCAAAAATTGCAACCATGCGGAGAAAGAAATAAATGAAATCAGATTGAGGCCTGCTGCCTATTATCATGTTATCACTCACAGATAATTTTCTGAGCTACCCTGTACCCTATATGGTGCTTTGAATAAATTCAATAACACCCCCCATCCCCCAAAGAAAAAAAAATGTTGAAATGTGTGGAGATAGATATAAGTGGATTTAGCCCTAATATTACGCTATCAATCATTGTTTTTTTTAAAAACTGTTTGACTAGTATTTGAGGTCTTTTCACAGAGATTAAAAAAAAAAAAAAAATTCAATGGTAGAACACATGTTGTATAGTTTTGAGCTTTTTCTTCCCCCACCCTCCATGAAAAAGGATTTCTTTAAAACTGGGGAAGAATAGTAATGTCCTTGCAGGTAGCTAATTTTACAGTTCTGCAGCAGCGGCAGTTCTGCTAGGAGGCAAAGCCAGCCTCAGCTCCTCACTTCCTGGCTGACAGCTTTCCCTGCCTGTCCCTATTCTGCCTACACAATTCTTCTTTTTTGGATTTGGATGTTTTAGTGTCCACTTGCTCAGAACAAAACAAGCCCTCAAATTGCTATGTGAATGGAAAAGTTTGTAAAAGGTTTTAATAGGTTGGGAGAATAAATAAATAACTTGTGCCCCAAATGTCTCAGTCCTGGACATATTTCTTATACTCACTATAATTCCTCTATCCTGCAGAACGGACTGCTCAGAGCTTTCATCAAGTCACTGAAGTGAGGACCAGGCAGACGGTTATTAGACAGGTCAAGCATCCTCAGGGACTGGTTATTCCTTATTCCAGATGCCAATTCTTTGCAGGAAGCGTTTGGTAGTCTGTTTTCGGACAATCTGTAAGAAGAAGAAGATGTGGGTGAGGCGTCCACAGAGCATTAGAATAAAGGGGGAGATTTATCAAACTGGTGTAAAGTAGAAGTGGCCCATAGCAACAATTCAGATTCCACCTTCCATTTTTCACAGCTCCTTGGGAAAATGAAAGGTGGAATCTGATTGGCTGCTATAGGGAACTAAGCTAGTTTTACTTTACACCAGGTTGATAAATCATTTACAAAATCTGAATGATGAATGTGGAGAGAAAATGCCCCTGGCATGGGGAGCCTGCTGTGAAACATCTTTGCAGCTAGACACAGTGATACAGTAACACCTTCAGTAACATGGTTATAATTTGCGTTATTGATGTGAAATGCACTTGCTGCTATATCCTATCCACCCCTTATCTTGCAGCAATGTACATCATGGCTATAAAGCATTGCGATGCCCAATTACAGATGGTAAATAGAAACCAATTTCTAGAACAAAAAAGGGACAAATCGTCAAAAATGTATTTTGTATGGAAGTGTAGAAAAAAATAAAAAGCTAGCATTCTGCAACTGTTAATGCACCCCAGGGTGTACAAGAAATAGGGCAAATCAATACTCACATCCTATCTAGAATGAAGTCTTCGATGGAGTGCCCTGATTGAATGTGTTTCACACTTGGTTCGAAGAAGCCACCGTATTTTTCCCATAAAACTGTGTGCGTTAAAACACCAACTGCCACTGATAAGATGCTTTTAAACACACTGTTTATTAATGTCGTCAAGCCTGCTTTTACCATAGCCAGGTATGTCAGTGTCACTCAGAATTTATTTCCCATTGCAGTTATTGTGTTAAAGAGCTTAAGGAGGGGGGAAGAGGAAAAGCAGCATTTTGTAAAAAGTTAACAAAGTGAGATAGCATTTTTTCCTAAAAAATCTTGGAGACTAGAGTGTGTAGCCTCTGCAAGGCATCTGGCTGCCTTCTCACCCATCGGGTCCCCAATGGGATCCCTCACTGACCGCAAACCCCTTCTATGCCACGGTCAGCGCTGACCATGGCATAGAAGGGGTTAATCAGCTGGCATTGCTTTTACAACAATGTCAGTGGATGCAGCAGGGGCCCGGCTATCAGTGATTGCCAGACCCCTGCATAATAGTATGTCAAATTGCAGCAAATCACCTGCCACCATATCATACTGCTACTTTATGTGTCAGTAAGGGGTTAATAACACTTAGTAAATATTTGTATCACTTAGCCTGTTAAGCCTATTTATTCTCAAATCGTTGTATTCACATTATAACTAGAGATGAGCGAGCACTAAAATGCTCGGGTGCTCGTTATTCGAGTCGAACTTTTCCCGATGCTCGGGTGCTCGTTTCGAATAACAAACTCCATTGAAGTCAATGGGAGACTCGAGCATTTTTTGCGGGGGACCAAGGCTCTGCCTAGGGAAGGCTGGGTGAAAACCTGGAAACATCAGAAAATGATGGAAACACCACGGAAATGGACAGGAAACAGCAGGGGCAGCATGCATGGATGCCTCCGAGGCTGCCTAATCCCACCATTACCCCAAATTCTCCTAGTGGGGCATGTGTGGTATCGATTCTTCTCAGTTTAAAATCGTATGCGTCCCCTATCTTGGGACCCTATATTTCATGGATTTTTTGAACACGGAAAAGGAAAAAGAGCTTGCTCTGGCCAGGCGAGTGTCTTTTCTACTGCAGCTAAGGGGACGTGTCCATGCTCTGCCTATCACAGGTCAGGAGCCAATTAAAAGAGGAACAAACAAAAATCAGTATAATATCTAATACGTCCCCTATCCGGGTAAATTGTTTGGAGAAAGGACCTGTAGGTGGGGGCAGGCTGGGGGAAGGAGGTTTCGCTGGAAGAGCCAGAGGAGTGCCCCCTGGGCTAGCGTGTGAGGTGGTGACAACAGCCGGAATGGATTTGGAAAAACTGTAGCATCAACTGGTACGGTATGTATTCTTCTGAGTTTAATACCGTATACGGCACCTATCCGGAAAAATAGTTTGGAGAGAGAAAAAGAGAGGAAAAAGACGTGCAGTATGGAGCAATTACACGGAAACTATTAGATTAGGCAGAATTGGTCTGCTTAATTGCAACCCAGACAAATGAGAGAAAGAGAGGGAAATGACGTATTTTTAAAAGTGACGTTCAGTATAGACCAAGTGTGGAATGTGTTCTATGTATACTACTCAGTTTAAATACCGTATACGGCAGCTATCCGGAAAAATTGTTTGGAGAGAGGGCCTGTAGGTGGGGGGGCAGGCTGGGGGGAAGGAGGTTGAGCTGGAAGAGCCAGAGGAGTGCCCCCTGGGCTAGCGTGTGTGGTGGTGACAACAGCCGGATGTAGTTAGAATGACGACGCAGGACCCCAACTTAAAAATTTAGCATCAACCGGTACAATTGTCAATTATGAGCTCGATCAAGTGTGGCATGACTTTTTAGATGGAGATTGCATGTGGTCACGTACTCCCTGGAACCCCATAGTCACCCCTTCTCTGATGTGCTACCCCAGAACATTCTCTGCCCCAATTCGCAAGACCTTTTCCAGTCTCCGTGTGCTGACAGTGGGGATTTACCAGTGTTGTCTGAGGAGGTGGTGGACAATGGCGAGACACAGGTGTCGGGGGGTGAGGTAGTTGTACGGGAAGCAAGTTACAGTGGGGACTCCTTGGGGGGACTTTCTCATGATGGGACAGATTCAACTTGGGTGGATCAGGCACAGGAACAGATCAAATTTTTTTTTTGTGTGTTTATTTAACTTTTATTTAGCACAAATAACCACAGAGATATTTGTTCGTTATCTTCGCTGCGCAGTCTGGCGTTGGGGTTCGTCAATTTGATGGCGAGCTGTGCTGCTCTCTCCACAATGGTCTTTCGGTTCTTTGAGGAGACGTTGTGGGCGATTTCTGCACAGAAGGACTTGTTGCTCATCAACAGAACCTCAAGCTCCTTGACATTGTGGACCAGGAATTTGCGGAACCCTGTGGGCAGCATGTGTTTGTTCTTCTTGTTGCTACCGTATCCAATGTTGGGCAATATAGATACGCAGGTAATATTATTTTTCACACCTATCCCAAAAAGAAATTTACGCAGTTTGCGCAAATAAAACTGGAAACTGGAACTGGAGAGGGCCTGTAGGTGAACCTCCGAAAAAATTGTTTGGAGAGAGGGCCTGTAGGTGGACCTCCAGAAAAATTTTTGGAGAGAGGGCCTGTTGGGGGCCCTCCTGAAAAATTGTGGTAAAAGAGTGCCAGTTGGACCTCTAAAAAATGGCGTTTCTTTAGTCAGCGTTAGGCAAAGACGACATGGAGGAGGAGGAGTAGGATGAGTAGAGAAGAGGAATCGGATACATAAGTAATGTTAATCTTTAGCTGCTTTCCCCCGGAGGAGATTTGAATTCCGGTGAAATCCAGGCTTTGTTCATTTTAATAAGCGTCAGCCTGTCAGCGCTGTCAGTTGACAGGCGTGTACGCTTATCGGTGATGACGCCACCAGCTGCACTGAATACCCGCTCTGACAGCACGCTAGCGGCAGGGCAGGCCAGCATCTCCAAGGCGTACAGCGCCAGTTCAGGCCACGTGTCCAGCTTTGAAACCCAGTAGTTGTATGGAGCAGAGTGATCGCTACGGACGTTGGTATGGTCAGCTAGGTACTCCCTCACCATCTTTCTGTACAGCTCCCCCCTACTCTGCCTAGACTGGGGACAGGTGACAGTGTCTTGCTGGGGTGACATAAAACTGGCAAAGGCCTTGGAGAGCGTTCCCCTTCCAGTGCTGGACAAGCTGCCTGCTCGCCTACTCTCCCCCGCTACTTGGCCCACAGAACCATGCCCTCTGCCGCTAGCGGCGTCAGATGTAAAGAATTGTTTCAGCTTGTGCACCAGGGCCTGTTGTTATCTATTCACTCTCATACTCCTTTCCTCTGCAGGGATGAGAGTGGAAAGGTTCTGCTTGTACCGTGGGTCCAGGAGAGTGAACACCCAGTAATCAATGTTTGAAAAAATTCGCGAGGGTCACAGGATAGGCAGGCTAACATGAAGTCTGCCATGTGCGCCAGAGTCCCAACACGCAAGAATTCCCTCTCCTCACTGGCCTGACTCTCCATTTCCTTCTCCTCCTCCTCCTCTTCAGCCCATACACGCTCAAGAGTTAAGGACTGAGCACTGGTACCCTCTACTGTCTCGCCGACATTCTCCTCCTCTTCCTCCTCATCCTCATCCCCCTCCTCCGATACGCGCTGAGAAACACACCGGAGGGTGCTCTGGCTATCAAGCGACGTATATTCCTCCAACCGTCTCGTGACAAGCGCAAAGCATCCGACTTGATGCTGAGCAGTGATTTTTTCAACAGGCAAAGCAGCGGGATGGTGAGGCTGATAATGGCGGCATCGCCTGCTTACCAACTGTGTTGACTCCTCAAAGTTTCTCAACACCTGGCAGATATCAGACATCCACGTCCACTCCTCATTGTAGACTTGAGGAATGTGACTGACCTGACTACCAGTTCAAGTTGACATCTGGCAGTCTACAATCGCTCTGCGCTACTGGTAAACTCTGGATAACATGTTTAATGTCGAATTCCATCTCGTGGGCACGTCGCACAACAGTCGATGAGCGGGCAGTTGTAGGTGGCGCTGCGCTGCCCTGAGAGTGGCAGCATCTGTGGTCGACTTGCGGAAATGCGCACAGATGCGGCGCACCTTGGTGAGCAAATCAGACAGACTGGGGTATGTCTTGAGGAGCCGCTGAACTATTAGATTGAACACGTGGGCCAGGCATGGCACATGTGTCAGTCTGCCGAGTTGCAGAGCCGCCACCAGGTTACGCACGTTGTCACACACAACCATGCCTGGCTTGAGGTTCAGCGGTGCCAGCCACACATTGGTCTGCGCTGTGATGCCCTCTAACAGCTCTTGGGCGGTGTGCCTTTTGTCAACTAAGCGCAGCAGTTTGAGCTCTGCCTGCTGGCGCTTACCCACGGCACTGCTGCTGCGCCTAGAGCTACCGACTGAAGGCGCCGTGCCCAGGGATGGTAATTCGGTGGAGGAGGAGGAGGGGTCGGAGGAGGAGGAGGCATAGTACGTCTGAGAGACCATGACCGAGGTAGGCCCCGCAATCCTCGGTGTGGGCAGTACATGAGCGGCCCCAGGGTCAGCCTCCACCAAGTTAACCCAATGTGCCGTCAGTGAGATATAGTGTCCCTGCCCGGCAGCACTTGTCCACGTGTCCGTGGTTAGGTGGACCTTCTCAGAAACAGCGTTGGTCAGGGCACGGATGATGTTCTGTGACACGTGCTGGTGTAGGGCTGGGACAGCACATCGGGAAAAATAGTGGCGGCTGTGGACCGAATACCGAGGGGCAGCCACCGCCATGAGATTGCGAAAGGCCTTGGTCTCTACCAGCCTATAGGGCAGCATCTCCAGGCTAAGCAATTTGGAGATGTGGACGTTGAGGGCTTGGGCATGTGGGTGGGTGGAACTGTATTTCCTCTTGCGCTCCAGCATCTGCTGTGAAGACAGCTGAACGCTGTGCTGGGACACGTTGGAGGACACTGTGGAGGATTGTGGAGGCAAAGGTGTGGTTTTCCTGCGGGAGGCGCTCGTGCCGGGGTCCTGGGCAGGGGGTTGACTAGCAGAGGCAGCGAGTGACGCAGGGTCTTGACTAGCAGAGGCAGCGAGTGACACAGGGGAAGGAGCAGTGGTGTGACCCGCAGGAGGTTGTGAACGGCCTTGGTTCCATTGAGTGGGGTGTTTAGCACTCATATGCCTGCGCATGCTGGTGGTGGTTAGGCTAGTAGTGGTGGCACCCCTGCTGATCCTGGTGTGGCACAGGTTGCACACCACAGTCCGTCGGTCATCCTCACTTTCTTTAAAGAACCTCCAGACTTGCGAACATCTAGGCCTCGCCACGGGAGCTTCCCTACGTGAAACAGTTGCTGCTGATGCACCAGCTCTGGCCCTGCTTCTCCCTCTGGCCCACACCACTGCGTCTTAAAACCTGTTCTGGTGCAGCACTCGCCTCCGCCTCAGAAGCACTGTCTTCACTCGGCATATCAACCCAGCTTGGGTCAGTCACCTCGTCATCCTCCGATTCCTCAGTCTGCTCCCCCCTCGGAATTCCTCCCCTAACAACAACTTCACCACTGTCTGACAACCGTGTCTCCTCATCGTCCGACACCTCTTTACAAACTTCTTCCACTAACGTAACATTGTCATAATCATCATCATCACCCACAGACTGTGACAGTTGGAAAACTTGGGCATCGGGAACGAGGTCAGCAGCAACCTGAGAAGTGGTTTGTGACTCTGGGAAGGGTCCAGAAAACAGTTCCTCAGAGTATGCCGGATCGCATTCCAAATTTTCCTGGGATGGGGCAGACTGGTGGGAAGGAGGTTGAGGTGGAGGAGCCAGAGGAGTGCTCCCTTGGGTAACGTGGGTGGACTGCGTGGAAGACTGACTGGTGGACAAATTACTTGAAGCATTGTCCACAAT